>PVJH01002800.1:0-141939 GCA_004026705.1 Nesogale talazaci
TGGGACCAAGTCCCTCCTCCTTTGCCTGATGTACAAAGCCCATTGCTCCCTGCCCTGCCCATGGTCCCTTCTCTCTCTCTCTCTCTCTCTCTCTCTCTCTGACCACTGCCGCTAACAACAACAGCAAAACAGAATTGCTTAAGGTGCTTGCTCACCCCACATCACATTCGTTCTGTTCTGAATGTTTCTCATGCTCTAAATGTCTGCTTTGGTGCTTGTCCTCTGTCACCTTCCCTTTATCTGCCTACTACTATTCATCTTGTAAGACTGAAGTTGGGGTTCCATTCCTAGGAAATGAATATTTTCTGAAATTGGACCCCTCCTTATTTCCCATCCTGCCCTCAGCTAAGCAATACTTCATCCAAATTGCTGTGCTTTCACTTAATGTGTAATATTCTACCTATTTATGCTATGTGTCCATTTCCATATCTATCCTTCCATTCAATTGTAAGCTCTATGAAAGAAGGACTCATGTCGCAGGCATGTCAAGTCTGTCATGTATTGAGTACACAGCAAATGCATAATAATAAAAATAAAATGTCAGTTTTTATTTCTCCTCAGGGTATGGATCACAATGTAGTGTTATTAGATGAATAAAATGACTCAGAATACTTCACAATCTTGCTTCTGCGGAGTAAGAAAAGTATAACTCTTTGTGGATTTAAGGAGCCCTGATTGCTCAATGGTTAGGCATGTAGTGGCTAACCAAAAGGTCAGAGGGTTGAACCCATCAGCAATTCTGTGGGAGACAGATGTGGCTTCCAGCTTTTGTAAAGACTATGTCCTTGAAAGCCCTAAAGGACTCTTCTTCCCTGCCCTGTATGTTCAATATAAGTTGGGATCAATTCGATGATGGTAGATTGGAGTTATAAATTAATTCGGGATAAATATTTAAGATAGTGACATGGATGGCTTGTATTTTAGTCCTTTGTAACCTTTCCTGAGTGAACTTCTACATAGTTCAGAGAGTAAAAGGAATGAACTCTATGCCTGTTATGAAATAACTGTGGTATATGTTAAAAGTTGTGCAATGAGTCACCTTATGACATTTGTGTAGTTGCTAGTTCTGGGATCAGACCCCAAGTAGGCAAGTGATGACAGGAACAACAAGAAGTAGCCAGAATTAACTAAGTGGATGTCAAGAGAAAGAAGAATGCAATGCTCATTGCCTTTACATTCATATAGATAGCTACTATCCCAACCTGATACATTCAGCTTGGCATAAAGAAATCGCTTATTAGGAGTCTTTCTCAAATCATTCTAGATATGAAGTAGTCCTCCTGGTTCCTTGTTGGCCAGCTTCTGATTGATTCTACTGCTTATCTTCTGCCATTCTAGCTACTACTGTTTGGAAAAGTCCTTGACCTTTTTTGTATAGGCAAAGGAAGGCCATCTTTTCCTATGAGTGGACCGAAGAGCATATCCTGTGTACAGTGCCTTGAATCTTAAAATTGGATTGATGACGTAGATCTAATTTCTTTTGTAACCACCCAGTGACTGGCACTCTAGGAAGCCTAGTTGGACCTGTAAAGAACTGTATCCATTTTTCTTTATATCAGCCCAGTCATGGGGAAATGTTGTCGTCTCTTAACTCTGGTAGAATGATTGACATATTGATTTTATTACATTTTCCTGTCTAAAATTATTAAGAGTTTGTTGTTCCAATTGATGTTCCTTCTCTGTTATTCTTTGTGGGATTTGTGATTGTTTCATAGCCTGCATTCTCAAAAAAATGCAGTTTTAGTTTTATATTCAGCTGAGATGGAATGTTATTCAGTAAAATACCCCTTAGGGGTATAATGAAAAGGAATCCTGAATTTTCAGGGCCACAGGGCTAATGATGCCCCTCCCCCTCATAAGTCTGTATTAATTGCTAATAGCTTTGCATAGGGTTGAGCATATGAAGCTCATTTTAATTTTCCCTTTCCAGTATACAGGGCATCTGGGAACAGGAGTTTTGCAAGGTTGGACACCTAATAAATAGACTTTATGATATTACAATTGGCAAATGAATCAAAGCGAAAAAAGAAAATTAGGATACCAAAAGGAAGTATTCAAGTTTTAAAAAAATTAAACCATTTTGTGAGAGCATAATCCAATCCTGAGATTATTCAATAGTTCCGTAGTGTATCAAAAAAATGTTGCAAATGTGCTACCACAATCGCTTTCAGAACCTCTTCTTCCTTCTGTACTTTCTGTTACAGGTGCTCCTTACCTCTTCCCCCCTCCCCCACTGTAACCCCCAGGAGCCTTTATGCTCATTACTATCTCTACAGATTCAGTTATCCTGGGGTTCCTGCATGTTTTTAACTAAAGGAGTCTGACCATAATTTATGAGCATACACATATGCCATGTGTCATAGGAAAGAATTTACCACATCGTGAAGAAAAATAAAAGTGAGGCAGCATAGCATTGGTTTTAAGGGTATGGCAGCTAGACTGATTCGGTGAGATGCCCAGGTCCACCAGTGTGGCCTTGGGCAAGTTCCGTTTCCTCTTTGTTGTGAAGGTTAGAAGAGATCATCCAGAGAACGCCTTTAGAAAAATCTCGGGCTTCAATGTTCTTAATCAACATCGGTTATTTGGAGCATTCTAAAACGTTGTCTTCTGAACATGGGGAATTTGGCATGCTCTCTGTCTTGATCTGGGTCCTAGTACTATCAGTTTGTTCTGTTTGTGAAAAATGCACTTTCTGTACATTCCTTTCACTTCAATGAAAATGTTGAAAACAGGGACACTTTCCTTCATGTCTGTGACTAGAGCTTTCAATCTTCTAGTCAAGAAATCACACTTTATTTATAGGAACAAAGCTTTTAAATGTTAGCTTATCTAGAAATGACTATGCAGAGGCAAGTAGGTGTACTATGAATTCAAAGAAGCCAAAAGCCTTTTTGTATAATGTTACAGCCCAAATAAATGTTAAGGGGGAAATGTGACAGATCTAGGATTCTTGCTAAACTGCCCACAGGATTTTATGTATGCATTGATCCACTTCCTCCAGGAGAAGTCCAAGAAAAACCACTCAGTGACATAAAACATATCTTTTAGCTCATGCTCACTGCCAATGGGTTGATTCGATTCATGGCAACCCTATAGGAAAGAGGAGAACAGTCTCTGTGTGTTTTTCTGCATCTAAGTCTTTACAGAAGGAGCACCCCTCTTTTTTCTCATATAGATCTTTTTAGAAGTAATAAATATATAATAATCGACATCCAAAATTTATAAGTTTTATTGAAATACAATTCAGATGCCACAACTATACCCATTTAAAATGTGAAGATTAAAGGTTTTTAATATATTCACAGAGTTACATGATCAACACCACAATGGATTTTATAACAATCTCAAAAATGAAGTAGGTATAGAACCCCAGTAGGAAGATTGGTCAATTTTTCCATCCCGCTATGCTGAAAATGAGGCATGCCAGATGTGACCCTTGAGGGATCACTGCCAACAATAGCTTAGAGAGAATGGGATCCATTGAACTGAAAATCCCTATGCTGTACCTCCTTGATCTAGAAGCAAGCAAACTGTGCCACCAGAGACAAAGAGAGAAGTGGCAGGAACAGAGTCATCAGAATGAGGAGACTATAGAGAAACAGCATGGCATACTTCTTGGACCACAAAGTGAGAAAGTTGGATATTTGTTGGCATGAAGCTAACTAGTTGAGTGGGTGCTTATCTGAGCAAAGCACATATAGACACAGGGGCACGTATTGTCGAGAAGCCAAGGACTTGTAAGGCATGATTGTAGGCATAGCTGAGAAGAAATTGCCTGAACCAAATAAAGGTATCCTGAACATTTTGGGTCCAGGATTGTAACTTGCTAACATCTCTGATACTTCTCTAGTAAACCCTATAGCCATTAAAAGAAGAAAAAAGTAGCCTTGAGCTCATTGCCAGTCACTTTCTATTTCCTATCAACACCACCATCCCATTCATCCATTGACAATCACTGACCAACCTTCTGTTCATTTTAGACATTTAATAGGGGACCTTGGTACTACAATGGTTAAAACACTTGGCAACTAACCAAGAGGTCAGTGGTTTGAACCCACTAGTCATGCCACAGGAGAAAGATGTAGCAGGTTGTTCCCTAAAAGAGTCACAGTCATGGAAACTCTGTCCCATAGGACTGCAAACCAAAACAAAGCTTTCAGCATGGATTACACCTCAACATAAAGAAAATGTAAACCTTCACGACTGGAACAATAAGCAACAGCATAGTAAACAGACAAAAAGAGTGAAGTTGTCAAGGATTTCATTCTGCTGAATCCACAATCAACACCCAGAGAAGCAGCACTGGGCAATTAGGCTGCAAAAGAGTTCTTGTGATTAAAACACTTGGTTGCTATTTAAACCCATGAGCTGCTCTGTGGGAGAGAAATGTGTTAATGTGATTACACAATACTATACCCTCATAAAACCTGTGGGACGATTATATTTGGTCCTATAAGATTGTTATGAATTCAAATCCGCTGAGCATTATACAACAACATAAAGTTTACCTATTTATTGCTTATCTTCACCCATCAGGTCATCAATTTCATGAGAGGAAGTTGAAGCAGAGAATGGAGTGTGTATCTGACCTCCAGTCAGCTGTTTATTTCCAGCACACCTCCAAATGAGGTCAACACCTGATTGACAGGCTAGATTCAACCCCTTTGCAAATTGACAGGACTTTGTGAAACTACCACAAAGAGTAAACAAAAACCAAAACAAAAAGCCAGATGTTTTTCAGAGCTAAGTATTTAAAATTTGTTTACAAAACAACCTTATCACCTTCAAAGTACTCTTCATTATACTTAATAAAAATCTGTGATACCATTTGGTATTTCCTTCACCACTTATGTCAGAGAGGGTTCTCTAGAGAAATAAAACCAGGACACTAGTAATTCTCTTTATATATTATATATAGAAAAGGGTATATAAGATAAGAAAAACAACAGTTAACTAATCTATAAAGCAGTACAGATTGCTGGGTGCAACAGTCCTTCAAGTACTGAGGGCCACTGAGTAGTCCTCTATAGAACAATTCAGGCTATCTGGTCACAGGCAGCAAACAGCAAAGCAGGTCACCAACAGATAGCAAAATGACAGAGTCCAACAGACCCCAGTTCAAGAGATGTATATCCCAGGAGCGTGGTGAAGGAGGGCTTGAAGGAACTGCAACTCACAGCTCCAGAGTCCATGATTAGGTGTCCCACGGGTAGTGTTGCTTGGAGGTGGAGGCACAGGACGAACAAAGCAGTGAGCTGGTCTGAAGTTCCAAAAGCAAGAGAGAGGGTGGGACTCGCTGAGCCCTTCCTATCTCTGCCCTTCAGTTCATCCCATGTGTTTGTTGGCTGTGCTGTCACAACAGACCTATCAATCATCTGTGATCATGTTGGCATAACAAACCTACCCATCACAATCCACCTCTTGCCAACATGGCACCTGTGCACAATACTTTACCCATATAAAATTTCCAGACATCAATGAAATCAAACTTATACTTAACATCAAACATCTATCATATATATAAATGAGATCACACTGAGTCCAATTGTAGCTGATATATCATACATGAGCAAAGGTAAGATTCAATAAGCTCATAAACAGAAAGTATATGAACAACCACAAACCTCGCTTCTGCAATTGATCACGTGGTCATAACTTGTAGGTAGGACTACCTTCTTCTACTATCCATTCTGTATTACCTTTGCCCTCAGCAATCACTTTAGCTGATTGTGGTTTTTTGCCTGATGGGTTGACCCAGACCTTCACCTTCTACTTTGTCAAATTTATTTCCTTTCATGTCCCTCTTCATTTGTGGAAACAAAAAGAAGTCACAGAGAGTGAGTTGAGGTGAGTAAGGTGCCTGGGCTAAGAGAGGCATGATGGCTTTTTTTGCCCAAAACTGGTGCACTGAGATGCCTGCATGAGCAGGTACATTGTTGTGGTGGCAAAACCAGTCCTCCATCTGCCACGAATGAGGCCTTTTTTGTCACAGACTCTTACTCTTTCTTTTCAGGACCTTTAAATAAAAAGTTTGATTAATAGTCTGACCTGGTGGATGAAACTCCAAATGCACTATCTTCCTCATATCAAAAAACAAAAGGGCATTGTCTTTATCTCTGATTTCACTTGATGAGCTTTTTTTTTGGGGGGGGGTAGGGGGAGCTGATGATGGGGATCTTCCACTGACTTGATTGATGTTTGCTTTCAGGGTCATAAGAATGACCTTGCAAAAAAAAGTCTGGGTTGCTTCAGAGCTGTTTTTTCAAAGCAAAGCATGTTTCCAGTTGATGCTCTTTTTGCTGGTCAATCAGAACCTGAGGCACAAATTTCACAGTGACCCTTCTCATTCTCAAATTTTTCATTAAAATTAGCTCAACAGAGCTCCAATATAGTCCAGATGACTTCCACATCTTTTCAATGGTACTTCACCAGTCTTTGAGCACAAGTGCACAGATTTTGTCAACATTTTCATTCATCCCGGAAGTGATGCACATCCAGAATGAGGCTTGTCATCAATCAACATTTCACCTTTTTTGAAATAAGAAAATCACTTGTGCACTTGTTTTCCTTATAGCGCTGTCCATGTAAGATGCGTTCAACATCACAACAGTATCTGCAGCATTTTTCCTGAGTGGGAAGCAAAATTTCACAGCCACAATCTGTTCTCTCAATAATCATAAAAAAAATGAGGTTCGAGATAAACGGCTTTTACGAAAAAATTCATGGTGGCCAGAAAGGAACTTCCAGTTGATGCCACTAATTCTGAGCAAGTTACTGGTTGCTCACCTAGCAGGTGGGGGGCTGGAGGAATACATGCTACAAAAGTTCTATCCAGTGGAGCTTTCCCCCAATTTTTGGAGGGTAGTCCCTCATATATTGACTTTCAATGCTCACAGCAATATATTTTGAGGAACAGAAGTTCAAATTTTAATGAAGCCCAATGTACAATTTGTACTTTTATAGATTTAACTTTAGTGCTACACCTAAGAAAACTTTGCCTAATGTAAGATAAATGTAGTCTTTTATTTTCACTCTCTAAAAATTGTATAGTTATGTGCATTATATTAGATTTCTAATCTATTTTGAGTTAATTTTTATATTTGGTGCAAAGTGTGGAACAAAGTTCCATTTGGGGGGAGATAGGGGGAAGATGGATATTCAAATGTTCCAACACCCTCTGCTGAAAGGGCTAACCTTTATTCATTCTTTGCTTTTGAGATTTTATAAAAATTCAATTGTCAACATAGGCGTGAATCTATTTTTTGGATTCTATATTCTGTTCCATTGTCTCTTTGTCTACCTGACTCCAATACGGCACTGGTTTAATCGTAATAATTCTTGAAATCAAGTAGTGCTAGTCTTCCAACTTGACACTTTTTCAGAGTTGTTTTAGTTATTCTAGGTCTCTGCCTTTTCATATGAATTTTCAATTAATCATATCAATCACTACAAAAAATCTTTCTGAGACTTTTATTGAGATTGCATTGAGTTAGAGGGGAATTGATATTTTTAACAATTCTGAGTCTTTTGAACCATGAAAATGATTCCCTTATTCTTTTTTTTCATTTTCAGTACAATATCTTGAATATATTTTATCAAATTTGTCATCAAGTTTTTATGTGCTCAATGTTGTTGTATATGATGTTTAAAATTTTAATTTATGATTTTCATTGCTATTATGTAGACATAGTTGATGTTTGGTATATAAAACTTTGTTAATCTCACTTATTAGTTTTTTGTTTTCTTAGATTCCCATCAGATTTTTTTTACTTCTTTATTTTTTCCTTCTGGTTTTCCTAGCTGGAACTTCCAATACAATTTGTGGATAAAACTTACTTGATTGTGGTATATTATCCTTCTAAGATATAATGTTATATTCTCTTTACTCAAATCTTGTCTAGAACTTTTTCATTGATATCTCTGAAGGGTATTGATTTGTAATTTCTTTTTGTTTAATGTGTTTGTTATGCTTATATATGAAGTAATTCTATCTTTATATAATGATTTGAGAATTGCCTTACTCATTTCAAACTTTTGAAGAATTTGTATAATTGGTTTTACTCCTTCCTTTGCTACGTACGATTCACTAATGTGAGATTTTAAATTAAATTTTTGTCTTCCTTAATAGATAGTAGATTTTGTTTTTATTTTTAACTCTCATCAAGTTGACCCCTGACTCATGGTGACGCCATGCACAGCAAAATGAAACATAGCTCAGTCCTGGATCATCCAATGAAGTTTGCAAATCTGACCATTGCAATTCATAGGATACTTACTGGCTGATTTATGGAAATAGATTACTAGGCCTTTCTTCCTAGTCCATCTTAGTTTAGAAGCTCTCCTAAATCTGTTCATTGTCAAAGCAACAAGCAAGTGTCCACTCAAAGAAAGGTGGTGGCTGCGTTTGAACCTATGTGCATAGAACCCGGATAATGCAGAGAACTTGAGCCTTCCAGATGGAAAGCAAGAATTCTTCTCAGTTTACCCTTAGAAATATTCTTTGCTCAGAAACCAACTTTGAGTAATTGGTAACATAGCTACTTCAGCTTTCTTTGTATTCATTTTCAGCATAGTATATGTATTTTTTATTATTCTATTTTATCTCATGTTTGTCTTTCTTATCCACTTTAGTGTTCTCTATCTTATAGTTGGGATTTTTAATTTTTATTTTATATCTAATATGATCACTGGTATGGCTAGGTTTAAATCTACTATTTTGCTACTTATATTTTGTTTCCTCCTCCTGCTTTTCTTCCCATTGTTGAAAATGAACTTTTATAACACTAACAAATCCAAGTTTACTTCAGTTTTGCTTTTCCTCTTGTATAGCCACTTAGACCAGTAGATCTGAGGAGTAAAGAATCTGGAGGAGTTTTGAGGCCATAAGCCTTCATTCTTTTTAAACTTTAAGTTTATTTGCTTATTTATTTTGTTAATCTTTTCCAAAAAATCAATTTCTTGTCTTCTTGATTTTTCTATAGTTTTTAAAGTTTCTGCTTCATTTGTTTCTGATACAATCTTTATTTATTTTTCTTTCTAGTGGCTCAGACTAGTATCTATTGCTGTTCTTTTCCCAATTGTTGTAGTTGATGTGTTCAGGTGTTTCCTTCATTCTTTCTGCCTTTTTGATGTGTGCTCACCCTCCATTCAGCTCTCAGTAATTCCTCTCAGGATATTTTGCACTTCATATAATTCCACCAGGCATTATACGCTCTCCTCACCTTTAGTTTTAGATCTCTTGTTCCCTTATCCCTGAGTTTCTTGGCTCCCCACTCCCCCTCTCAGCCCCTTCCTTTCCCATGTCCCTCTGCTACAGCCAGTCCCATTGTTTTTTCCTCAGGATTGTTCACCCTACCTATTTTATATAGACAGACATAGAATGAAAGGAAAAGAAAAAAAAAAGAAAAACAAAACAAACACTCCTCCCCCCAAAGACTAATAGATAGTTCCAGGTCTATCTGATGACCCTTATGTATGCTTTCTAATCAAGTCCGATGCAGTGCCAAAATCTGTCCCCCGAGTCTATTTTCAGGATTCCTTGGGGACGTGGTTAACTTTGCTCCTCCTGCTGCCCTGTAGCACTCCCTTTGCATTTCACCCCACTGTGCATGGGGCAGACTGGACACACTTTCCACCCAGAGTCTCAAGTGCTGGCCCCCTATAGTGCTATGGGTCAAGGAGGGACTGTCGTGCCTCATGGTGGAGCTGGCCCCACTGTTCTCTCTGTGCATTGAGTGCTCCAAGTAGAGATGTCATCTCCAGGGCTTGGACGGTCATGATAAATAAGGTCCACTCTCTGTTTCTTTCTCCCTCCCTTTTAATTAACTCCCATGTGGCCTGGACAGACCTGTCTCCCTCCCCTAGGCTATGTCTTCAGTGCTGTCCTCTAGATTGCCTTCATTGGAATGGGAGTGGTCATCAGAGCTGGCCCATCATCACTCTGTTAGTTTGCTGCTCCATACCCATGGTTCTTCTTGATAGCAGTGAGGTCTTGAACTTCTGAGAGATTGGCTCATTTACAAGCCTACTGCTCCCATCACAAACGGTCAATTCCCTTGGTAGCTCACAATCACCTTATTTGCGTAGTGGACAGCGCACTCCTTGCAAGGGTATCTTTAAAAATTGTGAGTATATTTTTTCATGATTATGGAGTTTATTGGGGAATCTAAGGAGTTATACAATGTTAAGCATAGAGTTTTTGTTGTTGTTGTTCTACAGTGCCTCTACTCAGCCATGCTGGTGGGCTTATCTCTCTCTGCTTTTTGGTGTCTGCCTTTAGTGGAATAGTGCGACAAAGTTCCTGTGGGGTTGCTTGAGTATATTTACATTATTTTTCCTCTAATATGTTGATTTATTACCTGTAACTCTATACGTTGTTATTTTATTGATTGCATTAGTATTTATAATATACACCTTTAATTTATCACAATCTATCCTCAAATGATATCATACCACTTGATATACTTGCAAGAATATAGTGATATTTTACTTCCATTTTCCCCTTCCATACTATAGTGGCTATAGTATGATTATGTCCCATACTACATTTCTATTATTTTTGTTGAATGAAAATAGTCTTCTATATTTATATTTATCAATTTTTGTCCTCTCAATTCTTTTGGGCAGATACATATTTCCTTCTAGAATAATTTTCCTTCTGCCTGAAGGACTTCCATCAACATTTCTTGTAGAGCAGGTATGCTGATGACATATCTTTCCAGCATTTTATGCCTTCAAATGTCTTTTTATAGATAAAATTTCATCTATTTGTAATTAGAAATAGATATCTTACAATATATAATTACATATTGTTTTGTGATCAATCACTGTTTAATTATGTTCAATTTGTAACAATGAAAATGCATCCTACATATCAGATATTTACATTACGATTCATAACTGTAGCAAAATTAGTTATGAAGTAGCAACGAAAAATAATTTTATGGTTGGGTGTCATCACAACGTGAGTAACTGTATTTTTCGTATCATTTTATTGGTGGCTCATACAACTCTTATCACAGTCCATACATACATCCATTGTCTCAAGTACTTTTTTTTATTTTTATTTTTATTTTTTTATTTTAGGCATCACTGCCCTGGTGGTGGGAGTAGGAGGCTCAGCCTTTGTTCCTGTGAGCGGGAATTGAACCTCCGTTCCTGTGGGTCGCAGTCCCGCGCACAACCACTACGCCACCGGGGCTCAGCCCTGTCTCAAGTACTTTTGTACATATGTTGCCATCATCGTTTTCAAAGAAGTTACATTGAAATTAGTATTTTATGTTAATAGTGTTTTCTTTCCTCAGTACTTTCATGATGCTACTCTACAATCTCTTTATTCTTTTATTCAAAAAATAAATCTATTGCCATGCTTATATTTATTCTCCTGTACACAGTGTGTCTTTTCTAGGGTATCTTTGAACATTTTCTCTTTATCACTGATTTTGAGGGGTTTGCTTGAGATGTGAATTGATATATTTTCCATTCCTTTTTTTCTTTTGTTTCTTATTGTGCTTGGAGTTTGGTGGGATTTGTGAGTGTGTGGGTTTACATGAGTACTCTACCTAAATTATGAATGTTTTTGGTCTGCCTGGTGGGAACAGAAGGAGCCCTACAGGCAAAGCAGGTTATATGTTGGGTTGTTAACTACAAGGTCAGCAGTTTAATTATGCCCGTTTCTGAGGGACAAAGTTGAGTCTGTCTGCTCTCATAAAAATTTACAGTTTCAAAAACACAAAGGGGCAGTTCTACTTTTCCTATAGGGCTGCTCTGAGTACGAATGCACTCAATACCGTTGGACAAGGGAGGAACAGGCCCCGCGCCTAGACGAGGTAAACTCGAAAACATGTCTCTCTAAGCCTTGTAGGTGATTATTACCCCATTCTCTAGTGTGATGCTGATCTCTATTCTGCTAAATATTTAAAGGAGTCTGCTCTGTAGCTAACCTGTCTCCTCTCCATACAAACTATAACTTCTTTCATCTCCCTGAAATCTCAGTGTTCCTGTTCAACTCAGGTCTTTGTCCTGGGAAATATCTTTCCTATGAGTCATGATCTGGAAAGTAAGCTAATGGAATTAGTGGAGCTCATTTTTAAACTTTATTTTATTGGGGGCTCTTATAGCTCTTATCGCAATCCAAACATATATCCATTGTGTTAAACACATCTGCACATATGTTGTCATCATCTTTCCCACAACATTTTCCTTCTACCTGAACCCCTGGTATCAGATCCTCATTTTCTCCCTTCCTCCCCCACTTTTCCTCCCCCTTGTCCTCTTGATAATTTATAAATTTGTTCATGTTCCCATGAAAACGGGTTCCCACTTTCTTGGTCAAGACCAAGAACATTCCAGAAAGCTTTCTTCTGCCTCTTCTACACCAACCATCATCCTATCACTACGATATTGCTTTATCTCTGCTTGAACATCACATTAATGGGTTAAGGAATATGGACTTGCTTCACATTTCAGCAATTCATCGTCATTATTGTATGAAGCAGAAGTTTGCTTTATTTTATTTACGTCTACTATTTTATTGATGTGTTATTCCATAGGATCTCTGCTATGTGCTGGAATCAACTTGCTGGCAGAGAGTTTGAACACTGATTGGACTGTGTGAGTGTACAAGTTATCTATCCTTTTCCTTCTTGACGAACATTTGAGTTGCTTCTGGTTTGAAGCTCTTTTGGATAAAGTTGCTATAGATATTCTTGTGGGAGTCTTTTGGTGAACACATGCACTCAATCTGGGGGTTTGATATACCTAAGAGGGAGCCCTCAGGTGGTTCAAATGGTTAAGGACAGGACTGCTAATGGGAAGTTTAACAGTCAGAGCTTATGCAGAAGTGCCTTGGAAGAAAGGCCTGGTGAAATCCTTCAGCTAGGTCACACCACTGGAAACATGTGGAGCTCAGTTCTATTCTGACACATATAAGGTTGCTATGAGTGGGGATCAATCTGGCAGCAACTGGTAGTTATTGTTGTTATATGCCTATGAAAGTCAGATTATAGATCTTATCTGATGCACTCATACCTACATGTATACCATGCAGATGAATAATTTTACATATCAATTGACTTTCCAATTCCCATGGTGTCACTCTGGCTACCAGAATCAGGTATCTTCATCCACTCCAAGGACAGAACTTTCTTTTAATCTAAGGTGAAAAGGAACTGAGATGGGCTGGCAGCAGGCAGTTTCTTGCATGTCTTAAATGGGGCTCTGGCTGTATTTTCTAAATGAAGTTTCTAGTAGCAGGAAATCCTCAGGAAAAAAATAAAAAACAAGAGGAAATGTAGAATTGTTTGCTTCAGCAGGAAAAAAAAAAGAAACATTTTCTTTTCTTCAGCTGAACTCGTTATGGGAAAAACAAAACAAGCAACCTACTGTCATTGAGTTGATTCCGACTCATAGCAATATTAGAGCACAGAAGGAAACTACCCCTATGGATTTCCCAGGCTACACACATTTACAAAATTAGAACATCTCACTGTTCTCCTAAAAAGCAACTGGTGGGTTTGAGCTTCCGACCTTATGGCTACCAGCCCAACATGCAACCTACTGCATTACCAGAGTTCCAGGCGATGGAGAAATATCACGTTGCGTAAAAGCAAGAACCCACTGAAGCAGCTGCTCTTCACGTTGATGAGCACGTTGATGAGCACGTTGATGAGGTAGGTAGAAGGATTTGAGGGAATTTGGTCTCATAGCTAAGTCTCTTCTATTTGAAGAGAAAAAGAACCTAGGGAAGATTCTCTAGCTGCTGGCTCCGCTGAGTTCAGGGTCTTACCTTGAGTCATCATCAGGCACCGGGCAGAAGATTGCGCTGAATTAGGATACATGTCCCTATGCTAGGCTGTAACTTTCGTAATAACTTTACCTTCTGATGAAAAAGCTGCAAGCTGTTTGCCTGAAGGGCAACAGATGTGACTGACTGACTGATTCTCACATTCTTGCCCGTCTAGATTCATTTGGATATATAGTTCTTTTGAACTTTAAATAGTATCTCCCTCTGCCGGCCCATCTTGTGGGACTCTCTGGAAAATGACACATTTATTGTTTGCCCCCTGCCTGGGTGGGGGGGTGTGATTAACGAGATCCTTTCTTTGTCACAAACTTGATAGAGCTTACTCTCTATTAGGCTGTCACTTTGAAGGGCAAGAGGTGGAGGTGGACTGTGAGTGGCTTTGGAAGAAACGTGGCAGCTCACCCAAGGACTTCCCTGCTGGAATTCTTCTTTTTCTAGACGCTAATTTTTAAGAGCTATGGGTTTCCTGGTGGAAAAGAATATAAATAAACATAAAACCCAAGTAATAATTATGCATCAATATCCATGGAAAATTTAAACCAAATCAGGGCATTGTAGTTCTGAAGTCACAATTTTAATCCTTGAGAGAACTTGACTTAAATTTGTCTTCTTTTATTTACGTGTACTGTTTTATTGATGTGGTATTCCATAGGGTCTCTGCTATGCGCTGGAATCAACTTGCTGTCAGTGAGTTTGAATATTGATTGCACCATGTGAATGTAAAATAATTTTCTGTCTTCCTGATGAACATTTGGGTTGCTGCTGGATTTCTAGAATCTCGTCTTTAGGAAACTGAAAAGATTGGTTTGAATACAGCCAGAGGCACCTTGGAAGAAAGGTCTGGAGATTTATTCAGAAAAATCATGTCTTGAAATACCTCTGGAGCACAATTAGTTCTGTTCTTGACAACCATGGGATTGCCAAGAGTCACACTGAGCGTCTCTGTCTGTTCCAGGTTCAGGATAAGGCAGCACTGGCCCTGGAATGGAGACAGCCCACCACCTGCCCTGAGAAGAACAGTTCATAAACTTCCCGGTGTTTTGCTTGTTGTCTCAAAATGGACAATTCCAGTTGTGGCCATTTTGGAAAAGTGCCCAGTCCCCTGGAATTCCATCTCCACATGGGCCTGTACACATCTCCCAAACTGCCCTCAAACCTTTACTTCCAGGCTTGTGAGGAAATGCTTCTTAACTGGTGGCTTAGGCATGTGATCCGAAAAGGTGTTATTTTAAAGGAAAACAAATGTAAGCCAAGTTTTCTCAATGATTAAAATTATTACTTCAGATCTACAATGACCTGATCTGGTGTAGATTTTCTATGGATAGTGGTGCATATGTAATCCTTGAGCTTTACGTTTCTTACTATTCTTTTAGGCATAACCCTTGACCCCAGGCAAATTGTTGCATCAAAGAATCCCTATTTCAAAGGCTTTTCAAACTTGCTGTAACTCTCCTTTTTAAGTTAAACTTTGAACAAGGCAAATGAGGCCTAGCCTTGTACCTGGCAGTGTGGCCACATCCCCCATCTTCAAGGCACTAACTCTGCCAGCCTCCGACCTCACAAAAATACCCCTAATACTTGCACTCTGAGCATTTCAGTACTCTTACTTTTCTTCTCATTGCCCCCTCTGCCCCCACCTCTGCCACCTTTGGGGGTTTCTGAGATTATGGCTGTTTCAGGAAGAAGAAAGTCCAGATTTCCCCCAAAGAGCTACTGGTGCTTTCGAACTGCAGACCACAGCCCAACGTGTTAATAATTTAAAAAAGAACCTGACTGCTATGTGGTTGATTCTGACTCGCAGCCATCCCGCGTGTGTCAGAGTAGAACTGCACTCCATATGTCTGACAAGGACTGATCTAATGGTCCCCCCCCCCCAAGAGATCTCTAGAGGATCTTCACTCGCCCCTCTGATCTTTCAGGTTATCAGCCAGGCATGTTACCATAGGCACCACTGAGAACTGCTGCAAGATGAATAAACAGTGCTTCCCCTCAAAGATTTAATTAGCTGAATGAAATCATCGGAGGGGAAGAATTGTGGTAAACTCCATGAATTATTGGAATCATTTTGTATCACTGTAGATGGCCAAAGCTATACCATCTCTGTCCATCCCACCACCCCACGCCCCTGCCCCCAGCACCTGAAGGGATAAAAAAAAACTAGAAACCGAAAGATAAACATTGGAGAAGTCTCAAACGGGGTGACCATCTCAAAGATCTCACAGTGGAAAGATTTGCTAGGAAGGAATGAACTATGTAGGGCTTATTGGGAGGATGAAATTAGATTAATTTAAGTCAACTTCATGTGTGAAACTTTCATGTATGTTTTTTTTGGTATCACAGATGCTGCACTTGGAAGATCGTGTTTCTCGAAAGCGTCAATACCTTCACGGATTAGGCCAGAAATGAAGGTAGCAGCTTCCCAAACTCACTGCCAACCAACCAGCCCCCTCTGACCGCTAACCACCGTGCGGCCCAGAGAGAAAGGCCCTGGTGGGTTTCTGAGAAGGCAACCCTTTATGGGAACAGAAAGCCTCCTCTTTCTCCAGCAGCGCAGCTGATGGTTTCAAACTGCTGACCTTGCAGTTAGCAGTCCAACGCGTGTCCCCCTGTGCCACCAGAGCTCCTGGGTACCAACTGAGCAACCGTGGCAATACAATAATTAAGTGCCTGGCTGGCAACCGGAAAGGCCAGCAGTCAGAGCCCTTTCGTGGCTCGGTGGGAGAAAAGTTCTGGTCCTCTGTTCCTCTAAAGGTGCCAGCCCAGGAAACCCTCCGGGGCAGTTCTACTATGTCATACAGGGTGTCTCGTAGTCAGACTCACAGGGATAGCACACAATTATGGACAAGCATGACCGTCCCCGATCCCCGAACTCCTTGCATTCTGCTTCTTGGGCAGGGGCATAGAATTCCACACACCCCTTCTGACTCAGCTCTACTTGAATGAGGGTTAAAGGGACTTCAGGGCCATGGACAATTGAAGATATTGGAATTTAAAATTAGAATCCCTGTTTGCTCATCCACATTATTCAGTTCTCATTAAAAAGAAGGAGGAGGAGGAATGCGAATGCCTCCATAGATCGAAAGCCTGGCACCTCATTTCATGGAGACAGAGAGGGGTGAAAGAAGGAAGAGGTGCCCTCCTTCCCTGCTCACAGAAAATAAAAGACTCGCTGCCATAGAGTGGATTCTGCTCATGGCGACCCTCCAAGACAGGGTAGAACTGTTCCTGTCTGTTTCTCAGACTGTCATTCTTTGCTCATGTTTCTGCTATGAAGCCGCTGGGACCCTCTTCCTTTTCTCCCCTCCCCCCAACACCGCCTGTTGTTTGCTTTATGACTTAATGAGTACATAAAGCCATTGGATGCATCGCCTTCAGTGGTGTGAGCTATTCATGTGGATCCCTCCTTTGGAAGAATTTCAAAGAGAAATTATTGCACATAATTACATAAAATAAATTTAAACTGCATAGGGTGAGTAGCAGGCAGGTTCGTCGTTCTAAGTGTTCTGTGGCCATAATCCCTGGTGAAGAGGGAAAATCACTGCATAATAATGTGGCCACCATTGCTTTCTCAACCAGCTAATAAATGATGCTGCCACCTGCTGGAATCGATTCTCAATGCCCTCGCCATTTCCCCAATCCCCATACAAGAATGGTCTTTCTCCATTCTTGATGTGCTGGCTTTTCTGGGCAACGAGGATGTTAGACTGGCTTGGCAGAACCGTCACCCCGGCCCAGTGGCTCTACCTGAGAGAATTACTCTACAAACCTGCTTGTCCAGGTGACCAGGCAGCTCGTATTTTGAGTTGTGTCCTAAAGCAATATTCTCCAACTTGGTGGCATCTCAGATATATCTGGCGGAGAATTTAACAATCAAAATGTTCAGTCTCCCTTTCAACTCCCAAATAATACTAATAATAATAAAGAAAAAAACGAACCTAGTTACCTTTGAATCTACTGTGACGCAGGGCATCCCAGATGTGGAAATGGAACTCCGAGGTGATTTCAAAGTACAGCGAAGCTTAAGAGCTCATGGATTAAATGTACAGGGAGTCTATGACTTGTGACATATTCAAGTTATGAAGAACTGTATAACAACCATGTTTTCTTTTTAAAAACTTAGTGTTACTAATATGCATGTCTCAAGATAGATTCATAAGCTTTTAGATAATGTTTCTAACCCTCAAAGACAAATAAAGATCTGGTTTACAAGGCTACAAAAGATTTGTAAAGATAGCAAAAGGCTACGATAATGAAACCAAGAAAGTTAAAAAGGTATTGACTTAGGGTAGAATCTATTCAAGAAAATATAGCTCTTGATTCCATGGGTCTGGAATGGGGTCTGAACTTCAGCTTGTCTCACAAATTCCCAAGTGAAACCCATGCTGCTGATGCTTAGAGCACACAGTGACTAGTTTTGATTTTAACACATTACCATCTTACTCTAAGTCAATGATTTTCAGACTTTTTTGTGTGTTGAGCTATGAACCTCTTCAAATCCAATCCCTTGGGAAAGCCCCATCTACACAACGGGTAGGACTAAAGTGGATCTGTGGATGAACAGTCTATCCATGGAGCTAACTAACAACATTTATGGAATTCCCATGCCTTTCCTGTTAATACGCATACCACAGACATTAAGATGCCTTCCGCTTGGAGTTTATTCCTGTCTGCAAGAAAATATCAATGACTGGAAGGTAATTGTATTTCTGGAGCTTTCTTCTGGGACATAATTTGGGGAAAATATCTGTCCTCATAACCACAAATGGTTTGTTTCTACACACTAACAGTCACCTCTGCCCACACTGTCCAGCTTATAGCTTGCAATATAATACTGACTTTGGCGAACTTTTAAATGAGCCCAGATGAAATGGTGACAGACTGATTCCCAGGCTCACTAATTCAGTGAAAGGTCAACTGATTTAAAGCAATATCACATTTGACACCTGGTTTCATTTCTTTCTTACTTTGGCCACTAACTAACTTTGTTCATCTATATGTTTATTATCAGTGAGCCTCGGTGGAAACATTAGTTCTATGATGACAAGACACTGTCCTGCCTTGCTTTCACTGTAGAACAATGCTGGACATAGGCTGGGTGTTGAATAATATCTATGGAATGCGTACATGAAGATAGTCAGTCCCCGCCCAACCCCCCATGTCTTGTTTCTTTCCATGTAAACTGGTATAGACCTTGGCAGGATTTGATGCCCAAGTCAGATTCAATCCTATCACTTTGGGATTCTCTCCTCCTTTCAGTTCTGTTGTTGTTGGCAGCTGAACTGCGAAGATCCTGAGCTCGAAATAAATATGAAGTGGGTATCTGAATATGGAAGCCATGGACAGATAGATAGCCATTGGGCAACAGGGATGGATAAGATTGCCCATAAGAGGAAGAAGGAGAAAACAAATTTGGTTTGAACGCTCATGGACTCAACGCTTAAAGAACAAAATAGCTTCACTTTTCTTCCTCAATGTACCACACACACATGCACACACGTGCGCAAGCAGACTGCTGCCCCTCCCTTCCACCAAAACACGGTTTCTGGACTCCTTACCATTCTGGAGACAAAAGAGCTGGGGCTTTCTGGCTCCTGGAAAGAGGTGCAGACCCGGAAACTCCCAGCAGCAGTTTTAATCTGCACTACGGCGTCACTAAGAGTTAGCACCAACTAAATGGGGGTGAGTTCAGTTGTTTGCTTCCTTGTTTTTTCACTCTTCTGGAGAGTGCTTGAGAATGTATCAGTTTCTCATGGCCTCTTAAAAAGGTCACACTTTTTGCTATGAAATAATTGACAAAGGAAACAAATATCAATGTCACTGCTTTATTTCATCGTCTCAGTCATCCATAACTTATATATTATAAAGGAATGAATCTTGGGGCAAGCACATGGATTAAGCCTTGGCTCAATCCCCTCTGACCACGGAACAGGGCTGCGAATAGCCTGGCTAATGTGCAGAATGCATTGTCAAGTGGGTGGCTGACGATGCAGTTTTGTTACATTGGAGCATCCTACCATTTGATCGCACTTATGATCCATTTAAATTATTCTACCGCTTAATATTTTCTGCTTTCTTTTCAATTGATGTTTGTATCTGTTTCACTTTGTCATTCTTGTTGTTTCTAAATGAATTTCTGTATATCAAGTCAAGGGGAGGTAAATCTATAGAGACAGTAACTGGATTAATGGTTCCTTGTGGGGATGGTATGGGAGATTGGGAGAAAATTGGGGGGCTAATAATGATGATATGAAGATCGAAGATAATGTTCTAAAACTGATTGTGGTGATAACTGTACAACTCTTCTTGATGTTATTTAATTACTGGGTTCTATCTGAAATGAATTATATGCCAATAAAACCGTTGGGGAGGAGACACAGGGGTGGGAAGAAACTGTTGGGGGAAAAAAAGAATGAATATTCTGAAGGTAAGTGGTAGTGCAGAGATGAGAACTTGCTAGATATTTTCCCCAAATGATAATACATATGCAGAAGTGAGCAAATTATCACAGGCAATGGAAAAGTATCTTTTCCATATCAACTACAGTTGATATTTCTGACCATCACGAATTCTGAATTCTAAAAAATAATATTTGAGATGATGCCAAAAATGTTTTGGCTAGTCACGAAAGCAATGGGAAACATGAGACTAATGAGAGTGGAGTGTAAATTTACTTGTCAAATGATCCCATTCCCTATGTTAACTGTGTCATATGAGGCCCCAAAGGAAGCAAACAATTGTGGCAACAGCCTTTAAGATGACCCCCCAGTGACACCAAGATCCTGCTAGTTGTCCCCTTCTTGACATATTGACACATTGACACACTTTCAAAAACAGAATATTGCAGAAATATTTGTATGTTGTCGCTGAAATGAGGTCTATTTTTTTTTTTTAGGGCATCACTGCCTGGGTGGTGGGAGTAGGAGGCCCAGCCTTTGCCCCTGTGGAGCTGGAATCAAACCTCCATCCCAGTGGGCCGCAGACCCGCACACAACCACTATGCCACCGGGGCTCAGCTGAAATGAGGTTCAAAAGATTATTGCCTCAGTCATAAGTCCTCCCTCTCACGCGCTGGGCCCAGCCAACTGCCAGGTCATCAGGTAGCCCTGTGGAGATTTCCCTGTGCCAAGGGATTATGGCTTGCCAAAAATTAACTGAAGATGCATTGAAGCAAACACTTCTTCTCTTATTTGAGCCTTCAGATGAGACCATAGCCCCAACTCATAGCTTGACTAATTCCTCATGTGACATTTTGATTCAGAGGCTCCTAGTTTAGCTTCGTTCTAATTCCTGATCCACAGAAACAGATAATAAATCTTTGTGAATTTAAGCTTATAAGTGGTGGGGTCATTTGCTATAAATAATAGATTATCTAGCAGTATTCCTATAAGATGTTTTAGAGGCTTTTTAAAAACAAACTACTGCATTAATTTGAATTATTCCAATAGGAAGGCTACTAGTTTTTACTATCTCCTATATAGGTAAACATGAATCAATACTGTCTTATAGCATTTTTTTATTCTTCATGTCAAGTGGTTTAAATCCAGCAGGTCATCAAGTAATTGCTTTATTAATCATTTTATTGGGGGTCTTACAAATATTATAACAATCTATAAATCTATGAAGCAAACCTGTTCAGATACTGCCACCATCATTTTCAAAATATTTTCTTTCTACTTGAGCCCTTTGATATCATCTCTTTATCCTCTCCCTTCCCTCCCCCCCCCACCCTCATGAACCCTTGATGTTATATATTATTATTTTTCACATGTTATACCATCAGATGTATCCCTTTATCTAAAATTGTTATACAGCCCCATTGAGGGGGTTTATACATCCATCATTGCTATCAGTTCCCTCTTTCTTTCCCATACCCTCATGGAATCATTACACCCACTACTGTTTCTGAGGGCTTCACCTATCCTGGATTCTGTGTTTTGAAAGCTCTTATCTGTACCAATGTACATAAGCCAGTCAGGCAGGATTTGTGAGGCGGAACTGTGGCCACAATAGTGGTGGGAGGAAGCATTAAAGATCTAGAGGAACACTGTTTCATCGGTGCAATACGACACTCTGGATGTATTATCCCTTTCAATTATCTAGTACTGTTTTTTACAGAATCTTCCTAGGACTAGAAAGTGTTCACTTATCTGTTCTTGGGTCATCTCAGTGTTTATTAATCTTTTTTATTTTACAATTTGCATTTTAGATTCTATTCAGAGACAGGCCACTATTATATTCCCACAGGAAACACCATTCTGTAAAATATTGACTACAAGTCAACATGCGCATCCAAACAAAATCATATTAAGGCTAGTAAAGGCATGTCAAGCCACTTCCTTTTAGGGCTGTGGGAGAAACTAACATACCGGTGAGATAAAAATAGTGACATGTCAGCTGGAAAAGAAGACATGAGACCAATAGGGAATGTCATGGAATTCTAGGGAGAAACATACAAAAGCAGGTAAGGAACTGAAATAAATGGAGGCATTGTAT
This sequence comes from Nesogale talazaci, assembly GCA_004026705.1. Lineage (NCBI taxonomy): Eukaryota > Metazoa > Chordata > Mammalia > Afrosoricida > Tenrecidae > Nesogale > Nesogale talazaci. The sequence goes on from PVJH01002800.1 coordinate 22,298, forward strand.
GCACATAATGTCAATTTAGCATATGTAATGTTTAACTACATGGAGTTAGTTCATAAGTTATTAGTAAGGAAATTTGAGGATCTATGAAGGGCTTAGTTTTGTGCCAGTCACTGTGGGACTACAAAAGTGGGGCTGCTCTCAAGAACAGTACCGACAGATGTTATCACCTGTGAGGGAAATTACTTACACATGGAACACTTATAGACCTAGAAGGCAAATTGTCGTGCAGAGCAAATAACAGAATATAGGTGCTGGCAACACCACAAACCGAGGGAAAAATCCAATCACACCGAGCAGGCAGAATCTCCAAAACAGGATAAACATATTTCATGATGAACTATACCTCTAAGGTCATAAAGTTGAATGTCTAAGAGGCTACCGGGGAAATTTGGAGATCGTGATTCTTTAAGTTGCACTGCATTAATGACGATTAATGGATGACGGTGGGGTGGGGTGAGGTGGGAATAATGGACCTAGTAGAAGCCCCAGTATGTGTAGCGATAAGTACTCAGCCAGCTACTAAGTCAAAGGTCAGTGTTTCTCACCAGGACTTGAGACCTGCTTGAACCACTTTGGTCATGACCTACAAAGTGAAATAAGTACACGCAGATGTTTCAATGTTGAATTACGTGGAATGATGACTGGAATGGGAAAAATTATGAGTTAATGTCCTACAACGGGAAATTCAGAAGAAATGTAGTGAGCCCTTTCGGGAGCCTACTGCAAAAACGAAATAAGTGGCAGGACTGTGGCTACTTGGGTTGCCAACCACAGGGGCAGCAGTTGGAATCCACCAGTGTCTCTAAGGAAGACATTCTGCTCTTTCCTACTGTGACTTGAGAGCAATGGGCCTGGGTTTGCTTGGGGAAGGTGCGGAAGAGCGCGATTCACATGCAAAACAGCATGACGGAGCCAGGCACCAGTTTCAGATTTGGCAGGTCAAGAGAGATGATTGCAATGCATACGGTGCCCTTGTTTCCTGAGAGAGAGATTAAGTTTCTAGCAGGGTGTTGAAGTGTAATTTGTCCTGATCCAGGTTTCATTCTGGTTCACCCACGTTTTACAAATTAGGGCCCGATACGGTGTTTCCTTATTTAAACCAGTCAGAACTAGTTCAAAACCCTGGTTCTAATCCCCAGATTCTCCACAGAAGAAAGATGTGGCCATTTGCTCCCACGACTATTTACAGAAGTGAAAACCCTGTGAAAACTGTATTCTGTTCCACAGGATTGTGAAGAGTGGAATCAACTTGAGGAGAACAGGTTTCCCTTTGCCGCTTTGTAGTCTCTGCCCCAGTCGTCTGTCCCAGCTGCGGGTGCATTGCAACTGCTGACCTTTCCACCACTGTGTCACCAGGGCTCCTTCCATAAAGAGTCTAGCTTCACGAAACCCTTGGGAACTGATCTACGGCATTGTACAGGGTCACTATGTGGCAGAATCAACTCACTGGCAATGCTTGAATACACTCCAATGCCAAGGGATTCAAGGGTCAGGAGATATACCATTGGGCCCAGATTGGATGTTGGAAACTTGTATCTATTCAGTGAAATGCCCCCTCTCCCCACCAAAGACACACACCTGCACACGCACACACCTTAACTCACTGCCATAGAATTGAGGCTGAATCATAGTGATTCAATAGTACAGGGTACAATCGCCACTAGCCATGCAGTGAGATGCTTAATGTGTAATCAGTCCACCACCATCATGCCTATCCAGTGAATAAGGGAATAGGGGAAAACCCCTATAGAATGGCTAAGCACAGGTGGTGTGGGGTCTGTATTTATACTGCTTATGTTGTTTAAGACTCCTCAATACAAAAACTGGTTCTACCAGCCAACTTTCTAGGGTGGCTGGCTAAACAAATCCCTGCAGGGACGATTCAATTAAACCAGATTACATGGTATTACCACAGAAAATCTAAACTCCAATCTAAATGTAATGTGGTATCTTAGATTGGATCTTGAAATAGAAAAGCAAATACATTAGAAGAAAAGCTATTGAAATTCTCTTAAAGTCTGGAGTGTAGTTAATAGAACACAGTACCAACGTGGATTGTACCAATGTATGAAGGGAATATGTTAGCATTACAAGAGATAGAAAAGGTATTCCGAAATAAGTTTATTTAAGATATCTGACAGAAAAGTTCACCTACAAAGATTAAAAGCACATGAAAGCAAAACACGAGCAACAGTTGGAAAATATAAAAGAAGATTTCCGGCCCAAATCCTTGTTAACATGGAGTTTGTTGTGACTCAGAGCAGCACTGTGGGACAGAATAGAATTGCCCTTGTGCATTTCTGAGGCTGCAAATCTTTACAGGAACAAAAAACTGCCTCTTTCTCTTTTGAGTGGTGGCCGTGCTGATCTTGCAATTAGCAGCCTAACACATAATCCACTACACCACCTATGCTCCTTCCAAGACTAGTACCCAAGAACTTTAGGTATTAGAGCATCTAAAAGGATTAAAAATGACTGAGAATGAGCAGAGGCAGGGTGAGAAATCATAGTGAATGGAAAGGTCCCCATTGAAAAAACAATAGGCTTTAAAAAATATGTAATGAAAACGGGTGGACTGAAAATTCGAACAGAATTTGAAGAGACCAGTAAGTCCAAATAGAGGAAATTATCCAGGAGGCTGTACAAGAAATGAAGACACAGAAAATATGAGTTTCTAAGAGACACAGGATACAGAACAAGAAAGTGGATCAGACATAAAAGAAAAGCATCAAAGATCATTTTACAGGCAACCAGGGAGAAATGACGTTACTCAGATGAAATGAGATTCTCAGAAAGGGAATGAAATTTATCATCGGTAATAATAAAAGGCCAGAAACACCTTGAGATACTGATCTAGGAGGATCCCCATGGTGGCACAAATGGCTACCATGCGCGGCTGCTACCCAAAAGGTTGGAGTTTGGAGTTAAATCAAAGGCACTTTGACAGTAATGCCTGGTGTCTCCTTATGAAAAAGCCTGTGCAGTACAGTTCTACTCTGATGGACAAGCAGATGCTGGATGCCCTGGGAGTGAATTGATTTGATGGAAACCTGCTTTGTTGGGGGGGCGGTGGTGGTTCAGTGGTAGATTTCTTTGCCCCTCTTATGCAGGCCTGGATTAGATCCAAGCCCAATGTACCTCATGTCCAGCTTCCACTTGTCAGCTGAGGGTGGCAAATTGAGCATGCCCAGCGAGGTGGTGTTTAAGCGGCTCAACACCCACCACAGCTACCACCCCCCGACCCACTCCATGGAAGAAATGCGTGACAGCCTGCTTCCGTCATGAAGTATAGCCTTTGATATCCGGTGGGCAGTTATCTTCTGCCCTACTATGCAGGAATCAACTTGAAAAGATTTTTTACCCTTTTAAATGTTACTGAATTGGTTTCAGCAGAGCTTTCAGATGCTGATGGGGTAAGAAGAAAGGCTTGGTGACCTCCTTCTGAAAACCAGCCCATGAAAATGCGATGGATCAAAACAGCCCAGTAAAGTGGGTTGTGCAGGGCAAGACAGCATTTCGTTCTGCTGTGCAGCAAGTTGCCAGGATTTGTAGGACAACTTGCGGGCATATATATTCATCAAAATTTACTGCTAAGTCTCACGAACAACAAAACCACAGGTAAACCTCTAGTCAGAACTTTACTTAAAAGTCTCATCTTCACAGATCCAAAGGGAAAGTTCATAAAATTTATTGACCTTTGAAGAAGAAACATCTGCAACTGTGGGGCAGTGTGACTTTGTAAGTCTCTCAAGGTTCAATCCAGAGATTTTTAGACTGAAAAATACTGTAGTTATACTAATTACAGGTTGTTTTACAGAGAAAGTCACTGTTTTTGATCCATTTATTTGAGAACAGATCAATTTATGCTTTTACTGAAATTTTTTAAAAGGGATGACTCATTAAAAAATCTCAAAGAAAAAGATTGCAGATAATAAACACTGCACCTATTACCAAAATGCTCTTCAGATCAAGTGTCAGGATTTTCACACGTTAGTACAAATTGAGGCACTGGGATGGTAAGATTGTAGGGCATTTTCTCTTCTCTAGATTGAGTGTACTCAATGAAGGAAAAAAAGCAAAACAAACAAAAAAAAAGATCACAAAGAAGGAAGGATAAAAGCAGAGGTTTCCATACTTTAAAAATGAAATTCAGACTTAAAGGCTGCTGAACTCTTTGCCCTTCTTTTAGGATTGTTCGGCCAGAGCCCTAAAATAAGAGATGCTTTCAGCAGTCAACAATATATTCTGTACACGATAAATAATTCAAGCTCTTCAAATGTCCACCATCATTATAATATAAGGACACCAGGCCCCATTGCCAGATATTATCTCATGGAGTCCAAGTAGGAGCACGTGAGCAATGATGTGTCAGTGTGCAAGGTGACTCACTTCATATCCCATGTGGGACAATAGATACATAAAAACAAACTGTGGTAGTTACAAAACCTGCTTTCAACTTGAGACTTTAAGAGTGAATGGGGGGGAGTTTAGCTTGCCAATCAGATTGTAGCTTAATAACCACATTTGGAGGCACTCGGGAGAAAAAAAAAGCTCACTGGAGGTGGGACACGTGAAACACATTCCAGCTGAGAAGATGCATGGAGCTATGCTAGTGACCTGAGCTGGAGGAGTCACATAGAGAGCCCTGCCAGTGCTGAGGTGCTTCCACCACGATTGAATCCATGAGTCTTTCTCTCCACTGGCCTGTGATCTTCCTGCATTCGGTGTCACTTCATGGTGTTTCATGAATCTGAAGAGGACTCTAGATATGTATCAGACATATGGACTAATTGGAATTATGGACTAGATCTGGATTGGGCTGTTTCCTCAATATCCAATTGCTCTTGCTTATAAAGTTTTTTTTTTTTTATATTTGAGTCTCCCAGGTTTTGTTTATCTCTAGTCTACCCGAACTAACACATTATGGTACCAGGAGTGGGGTTCAAATGATAAAGTTGGATAGTGGATCTTTATTTGATCGCTCCCTCATGGTAATGCTTCTTCTTTGGCTAGCCAGAGATCAGATATGTCCATGTAGTTTACTGGGTTGTTTTTTTAAGAAAGATTATGGGAAATTAAAGTTTTGACTGTTTTGTTTGGTTCCTGTGTGGAATGGAAAAAACGTGGTTAACGTATATTTTGAGCTTAGGGGATAAAACCGTTCTTTGAATTTTCTAGTGCTGCTTAGGGGAAATGGCTGACTGAAGGTCAAAATGGCTGATAGAAAGCCTGACTCTGGCTTGATTCTGTCAAAGGCCTAATCCCATACTTTGTCTCAACAGAATGGTTTAGATAGCAGTTAATATAAGCTATCTAAGGATTGAACTTGGATGTTTTAAGAACTGTGTTTAGTGTCTTATTCTACTTTGTTTATAATGATTTCTTCGGCTTATTATTGATAGTAAGGATTTACAGAAATGATTATTGGGAAGTACAATAGAGAGCTTGTAAGCCCATTTGCCTTGCACCATTAAATTTTGATTTTTCAATGGGCTTCAGTGACTCCTGCAAGGAAGGCTCTGAAAAGATGATTCCCCACCCAGTGGTTTGAAGTACTCAGGACACTTGAATTCCAAGAGGGGTCTGTTGACAGACTGAAGAAAAATGAACTTTGGGTTTTTACATCTTGAACTAGTGTTTTTTTGTCAGGCTGGAAAAAATCTGGAACCATGAAGGAAATGCCTCTCTAGTGTTGAATGTTACAGTAAACCCGTGGGCAGGCTGAAATGCTTGTTAGGTGACTACCTGGTTCCCCTTGTTGAGTGGAATTAAGAGAAATTCAGCAATAAAGAGATGTGTTGAGTCTGGCCACTGACACCCATGGACCTGGTTTACATGAACTAGAGAAGATGAGAGCGGTTTGACTGCTCTGAAGTTCATGACCTAGTCTAAGGGGGCTAAGCTTTTGAGAATTTGTTACCAGACCACAGACTACTTTTAATGCCATATGATCCACCCACACTACATTTGTGATTGGCTAATAGATTGCATATTAGGCACCCCTGTGTTATGTATATATATGATTTTTATCATTGTTTGTTTGAAAATTATATAAGGCTAAAGTGTTGTGTGAAAGTGTCAAATTGACAAGAGTTGGTCTGTGGTAGTTACATAATCTGTTGTCAAATTGAGACTAAAGAGTGAGGGCCTAGAGTTTAGCCTGTCAGTCAGGTCACAGCTCGATGACCTCATTTGGAGATGCTAAGAAGATAAATAGCTCATTGGAGGTGGGACACTTGCTAACACCTGGGAGATATTCCAGCTGAGAAAACACATGAAGCTTTGCTAGTGCCCTGAGCTGGAGGAACCACATAGAGACCTCTGCCAATGCTGAGATGCTTACACTGCCATTGGATCCATAAGAGTTTGCACCCACTGGCCTGTAATCTTCCTGCATGTGGTGTCATTTCATGTGTTTCTTGAGTGTGAAGAAGATTCTATAGATTGGTATTGGACACATAGGCTAATGTTGGACTTAAGGACCTGATCTGAACTGGGCTAGGATGTTTTCTCAACATTCAATTGTTTTTATGTATAAAGCTCTTTCTTAGACACATACGAGTCTCCCTGGATTGTTTTTCTAGTCTACCCCGACTAACACACAAAAATATCCAAACCTTACGCAGCATGCAAACAAACAAACAAAAAACAACAACAACAAAAAAAACAACCAACACACACCAGCTTTTAATGGCTCTATTTATTAATACATAGATCACAAATGTCCACAATATCAAGGCATTCTTATTTGCATGCTACACAGAGGCATTATTTTTTGAAAGTTCTTTTGAAAATATTCTGACTTTTGTTTTTCCCTCACACTCATTCTCAACTTTGATTTGATGAGGCCCTCCAGGTCTGTGATGTCAATGCAAGAAAGTACGGAAGGGAGAACTTAAAAGACAAAGGTCTTTTCACAGGAAGCAATAGCACGGTGTTGTAGTAAGAGGAATATGCAGGTTTCAACTGTGAGTCCAGGGGTTGCTACCATGTCTCCACCTACCCGGGTCTGTGACAATGAGTCAGGAGACCACCTAAACACAACATCAATATCCCTCATGCATTACACTCGCTTTTGTCCCCATCAAAGTATACTAACCAATGTGTTTCTCTCCAGGACCTGGGCCCTCTGAAGAAAGTACAAAAGAGCCTTAGTAAAGGGAAAACCAAATCAAACACAATTAAGTCAAAAGAACAGATACTTATCCTCTGTTTAACTATAGGAAGGTACACTTATTGATCATGGTAGAGGATAAACAGGAGCCTCCCACACTACATGCAGGGCCCAATGGGGCCAGTGATGGAGTGGTCACCGGTCACCTACACTGCACTGCTGTTGGATCCAATATAAGTGGAGGAATTGGCGGGCACATACAGAGCCTTAGGGTTGGTGGGGGTTGGGGTCCACTAAAGACTAGCTGCAGAGAGGCCTGGTTACACTCTGGCACAACAGGGCTTCACAAATTGGAACACTACACATAACTTGGGCTAAAAGGTGGTGCAGAGACTGTGAGGGAGGATTGGTTGCACACTGAGGGTGAGGTGGGGGCTGGGGATAAAGGTGGGGGGTAGGTGTGTCAGGCTTATATACTTTGCTCTAAAAATTCTTTGGAAGTCTTTCAAAACATTGCTGTAGTTCTTTTATAAACAGGCCTCTTAGTTCATATTGTTCTTGAAAGACTGAGGAAAGAAATTAAAACAAGTGAGTTAGTCGATATTATAATGACTTAGAAAAAAGTAGCAAGCTAAAGAGTGTTTAAACAGTTTTACACATTAGCAATCGTCAGACCTCCTCCCCAGCACCACACACACAAAAATGAGATTCTATCTTGGGGATGAGCGCCACTCCGATCAGTTACTTAAGTGACCAGGCAGGACTCATGTCTATTTGAAGTAAAGTCTCTCATAAGAAGTTCTGGGAGGCACAAAGCGATAGGCTTTCACCAAAGAGTTCAAAGATGGTAGCCTGAATCGACTCAGCAGTGCCTTGGAAGACAGACCTACTGATATGCTTCCATGAAGTCATAACCAGGAAAACCCCAAAGCACAGTTCTATTCTGGACCCTTGGGTGGGTCGGCAGCAAGGGGCTGCAATGGTCTCAATGGCAGAAATTCAACCTTCCTCAGTGCCACTTACCTTCTCGTTACACCATCTCATACTGATTGGCCGTGATGAATCGGGACAGACAGCAGGCCAGCAGCATGCCAATCAACTGTTGTCAGGAAGACAAATGAAAATGATAATCTCAAGTCATCAAATGACACCTTTCTTGGAACACCCCCCACCTCTACCCCAGATGCAACGCTTGACAGTCTAGGGCTTCTGTATGTGGACAGAGAAGGTGCACCAGAGAAACTGATCAAACCTGGTTTTCAATATGCGAGAGAGGAAAAGCTCGTCAGTGGAACTGTGAGTGTGGGGCCAATGGGAGCCATGGAACACCAGTTTTTGCTCACCCCACCCATTGGAAATCAACTTTCGTCACTTAAATAGTGCTAGCATTGACTTACAGGAGAGCAGTACATTTTAAGTAACAAAAAACTACTGGGTATCAATTGTAGAGCCAAACTGTAACTTGCAGTTGTACACACACACACTCAAAAGATGTCTCAGCATCATTGGATGCTGAGAAATCCATCTGTCCCTAGCTAATAGCAAGTTAGTTTCTGCTCTGAGGTAAGCCATTATTTGTGAACAGTTAAGGCTGTCATTTATATAAGAAAGACCTGACTTCTGAGAAATGAGAGGGAAAGACAAGAAAAGAAAGGGAGAAGCACCACTTCTGCTAATCTCTTGTTATCTCTAAATAATGTAGGTATTTTAAAGCCAAATAAGTCCATCAACAGCAGGGCCCATCTCCTAGGTTTCCAGGAGCCCCACATTTGCAAGTCAAAGAACGCTGATGCCAATCCTTTGTCTGTCTTGGTGCCCTGATTTGAATCTTAAATGATTATTATTAAACAATTCTTGTTCTACTTATTAGACACTGCAGTTCCCATTCAAGACTCTAGAGGGCACTTGAGCCTAAAACCCTGCAGCTTCTCTTGGCCAATGCAGTCCCTTCTCCCTGAGCAACTGGGGGCATGTTTTATTGGATCAGAGGTGGGAATGACCTTTGGAGAGAATCTCTCCAAGTCTGGTTTCAGGACCCCAGGCATTAGCATCACGTGATACCTTTGTAGAAATGCAAATCCACAGCCCCCCACAGGAGACCTCCTGGAGCAGACAATGCCAGGGGTAGGGGGCTGGGATCCAGCAATTGATGTTTTAACAGAATTCAGGTCCTGTTTACATGGCAATTCTTCTATGTTCTCCTACTTGTCCTGTTCACCTAGTTACCTTTATCTTTCTGATGAAACGCTTGTGATCCCTCTGGGTCCCTCTGCTGGTTGGTGCAAGACAACCTCTGTCCTAGCTTCTGGCCCATTAGATTCCTATCTAGTTGGGCACCTTTCTTGATGAAACCCCCGATTCTCACTTTCCTTTGAAAAACTAAAACTAAGCTATGAATTTAGGAAGGTGATCGTTTGGCCTTATCTAAAAGGTTACAGCAAACAAAGTTCATAGTCCAATTTTAAGGAGCCACAACTCTATCCTGTAGAATACTGTGCCAGACGAGAAAGGGCAATCTCGATGATGCAAGGACATTGGGCCATATGGCATGTCCTTTTTTACTAGAATTTTCTAATGACACAAGAACCCATTTTATACTCTCAAAATCAGATTTCTGTCAAAAAATACTCCCTATAAATAAGAATGAGCACTTTCACTTCTGTCACATTATTTAACCCTTATGACATCCCTATGTAACATGACCCCAATTTCCCCAAAAAAATGGGTTAAGGGGAGGTTAAAAAAAACTTCCCTCAAACCAGGCAAGTAAACCCACCTAAAGATTCTACCCACCCAATTCACGATCCAAGAGTAGCCACTTGGCTCGCTTCCATCTCTACGGTGACCCTAGGTCCTTTTCCTTTCTAGACTCATGCGGTTCTACACCAGTTGTTCCTTCTGGCCTTTCAAATGCAACCTGAAAGTGACTGGACGCTATTTAATTTACTTTTCAAGTTCCTTGACTATCTTTCCTTTCTTTCTAAGGCTCATTAATTTGCTTTCTTCTTATTGACTTAAGGTGTTTTCAGCACTTAAATTAGTCACCATTCCACTGCATGGTTGACAAGGTTCCCACATCTATTGAAAAATATGCTTGTCTCCATGGCGCGACATGAGTCACAGAGCCAAAATTCTCTAGGACCAGCATGTACTCCTCTATCAAATGCCTCTACTTTCAAGGAAACAGCCATAATGTTTTCGAGAATCACTCATAAGTACTGCACCTGCTCACTTTCTCACAGATATAACCTAAAGCTTTTCTTAGAATTAAAGGACAAGGCTATTTGGTTTGAAACTTATATCTTGTATTTCTAAGGTCTAAAATATCAGCTTTTTTTTACCCATGGGAGTTTTCTCAAAATTATTTTTTAAGCCTCAAGAGTTGGTTTTCTAAATTTTTTTTTCTAAACGGAAGTACATACAAGCTACATGAAAACAGTATTTTACATAAATTAGCTTTTATTTTAGATAATTCTAGTGGAAAAAGACCCAAGGATTTAGGATATGGCAGATGTTCTGAATTATTCACAGGGTTACTGATCTCAAATTTGCTATCAAATTTTTCTTCATAGTTGAGAGAGAACTTTGATCTCTCATTTTCATACATACCACATTGAGAGAAAGGGCGAGGAGGGAACCATCCCATACTTGGGACAAATCATTACCAGATTATGACTAGTCACATAATCAGACAGCCTGTTCTGTTGAAAATGAAGCTTCTTCTTGGGCCTGTACCAGGACACATAGATTGCATGCCATGAGACCTAATTAATTTGTAGACAGGACAATCTGGCCTCATTTCAGCAAAACCCTCCTCCAGTGCAATGTAGAGCCCTGGTGGTGCAGTGGTGAAGTGCTCAGCTGCTAACTGAAAGGTTGGTAAAATGAGCCCACCACCTGCTCCTGGGCAGAAAGATCTGGATCTGCTTCAGTAAAGCTTTCCAGACTTGCAAACCCTACAGGGGAGTTCCAAATGGGACAGGAAGGCAGCATTGAAACGGCCCCAAGCCTGTGGACATGCTATGTTAATGATCCAATAGAGAAACAAAAGGAAACTTCCTCTCTTGGCCACCTCCTACTTATAAGGGATATCAAAATCTTTGTCCTATCCTCACCATAAAAAAGGTCAATGTATCACCATAAGGCCACCATAAAAAACTGTTGGCCTCTCTTTTTAGTCCAGAAAGCTGTGGACCCTGAGGAGGCCCCATAGGGGATGAAGCAGGAGTAAAATCTAACTTTTTAAAAAATACCCCTTTTCTTTGAATTCCATGGACCCAAATCCCTTTTTAAAAGAGTTTCCATCAGGTACTATCTGAGGCAGGGGCAAGGGTGCCTGTAAGACCCACTGCCTAAATGGGTAAGATAGCATACCAAGGAGGGCAGGGAGAATTGGAGTCTTGGTTCTACGATAGCTGACCAATCTCTATTAGGTTCCTTCTCTGTCCCCTTTTAGAAACAGTTCTATGCCCCCCATTGAGGACGGTAACCTTCTCTGATGTTGAGGATGAATCCAGCCCAACAAGTCCCAAGTCTAGCAAAGCTCTGGGTTTGCTTACTCTGCATACACAAGTCCTAAATTCAGAGGCCCAGGACTGTCTCTGTCAGCCGTCCCCCATCGGCCCTCCAGACAACAGAAGGTTGAACCAAGGCAGGAAGCAACATTACAGATTAAGCAACACAAGAGTCTAAGCCAGGGGTCCTCGAACTTTTTAAACAGGGAGCCAGTTCACTGACCTTCAGACTGTTAGAGGGCCGGACTATAGTTAAAAAAAACAAACAAACAAAAAAACTATGAACAAATTCACTGCGGGCCTGGGATGAGTCAGATGCTAAGCAGGATGGCGGCAGCAGCAGTGAAAACACCCCGTGGCTGAATAAATGTCCTCAGCGGGCTGCATGTGGTCCGTGGGCCATCGTTTGAGCATGACTGGCTAAGCACCCAACAAGATCACCTGTGAGTGCCGTGCTTCTTTAAAAAAAACTTGGGGGACCAAAGGGTCCACAGAAAAAAGCAAAACAAAACTCCCCACCCTCCCTCCCGTCAATGGCAGCTTATAGCAACCCTAGGGGCAGGGTTTACTCGCCTCTAAGTTTCTATGGTTTCTCTCTGAGAGACTGGCAATTTTGAACTCGTGCCTTGGCATTTAAGCAGGCCAATGTAGAACCCCCAGTACGTCACTAGGGCTCAAGTTAAGAAAGCAAGGGACCAGAGGGACTAGATTCCTGGAAATGGAACAGCCAGAACAGAAATAACAAGAGTTGACACACTTTGAAAAATACAGCCAATGTCACTGATTAGACTGTGAGAACCTAATTTGCTAGGTAAATATCCACCAAAATGCGGTAATAAGAAGCTAATTTGCTAGGCAAATGTTGACCAAATTCTGATATATATATATATATATATATATATATATATATATATATATATTGCTCAGATATATTTGCATGTGTGTGTACTTGTATGAGCACATGCAATTTACTTATTTACTTTTTGGAAAAAAAGGAAAAATAGCCCAGACCCAAACACCTGTGGCTGTGGCCCCAGGTTGCCAGACCACGAATGGGTGTGTGTGTATGTGTGTGCACAGAGGCACAGGCACTCCATAGCCACTCTCTCAGCCCTCTGGGGTGAAAGACTAGCTGCCTCAGGTGCAGGGCATAGAGGCTCTATCAAAGATAACTCAACCCTTTGCTATAAATTTATAGGCCAGCAGGTTGGCCCATTAACTACAGATAAATGGGCTCTTCCTTAAGAAGGTAAAAGTAACGTGAACATGTACCAAGAAGTATAAAATGCTTGACAGAGTCTTACGTCCAGAAACAGAAGTCAAGGGATTTAAATGAGCTGAGGGGACAATGGTTTTTATGTAGTCTCTTCAAAGGCTAGACACACTTCCATTTTCCTTGTGCTCTATACCACACCTTTCATCTCTGAGCCAATTTTAGCCAACAGATGATAGCATGGAAAAGAGCAAGGAAAAGGAAAGGAGAAGAGGGCCTGCTCCTCTTCTGTCTCCCTCAGGAGGGTCTGCCTGCTTTAATACGGGAAGACCAAGGATCCACCTCTGCAGAGGTCAACACACGTAAGATGAGCATGTGCCAAGGTCACCATGAGGCTGCTTAACACTCTGGCTTCCGGTCACTGACGGGCATCATTAGGGCTGGCATCAAGTAACGAGTGGCTAGCTACTGATTCCACCACTATCGACACCGTAAACCATCTGACAACATCAACAGCAGCAGTTCCTAGCATTGGATCCTTCTGCCTCTGGCCTTCTGCCAGCAGAGACCTGTGGGTGAAGGGTACTGGCTGTGATGGCAGTGGAAGGCCCAGCCTTGCTCCTGGATTTGAACTGCCAACCCTGTAGGCCGCAGTCCCGCACACAACCACTATGCCACCAGGGCTCAGCCACGGGCACTGGATTTTCTTATCCAAACAAGATGCAGCACATTGATGAGAAGTTAACTTGCTACAGAGTTTCTGTTTGGGGGTCAAAGGCCCTCTTTTCTCACTGCCTCAGGAGGCAACACAGCCAACTTTTAATCAGGGATTTCTTCAGGTTGATTACTGTTTATTTGGCCAGATAACCAAGTGGGGAACAAACTGCTCTGAGCATAAATTACCTGATCGGGATAGAGAGAGAAGTGGGTAGAGTATCAATCAGAGTGGTATTAAGGACTTGAAGAATGGTTCACTTGACTAAAGTCATCTCATTAATGAAAATAAGATTCTCTCCTCAAATGTCTACAACACTGCACCTCCACCCCCTAACCCCCAGCTTAACAGCCATCTCAGAATATTGTGAGATAAGGGTTTTCATCCCCGGTCTTCCAAGCTCTTTGAGGCTCTCTACTCCCCATGTACAGTCTTTGCCTCACAATCCCACGTACAGTTCTGAGATAATTGCTGAGAGACTTTAGTCAATATGCCTTCCCTTCAAGGGGACAGCCCCCCTCCAGAAGCCACACACAAAAGCCTCGGCCTTTCTGTACGAAGGAGCTGATGTGACATCGAGACGTGTTAGAGCACCTGGGTTCTCAAGGCTGGCCAGAGCATCCTGAGCATTGGCCGCAGTCATCAGGTTTGAGAGGGAGGAGGTCCTTGCCCCGTCCCATCTCCCCCACCCCATCATTGCAAGGATTCTCTTGAAGTGTTATGATTGAATTATTAAAGCAACCGGAACAAAGTTCATCTCAGCAATTGCTTTGGCAATGTCTTTCTGGAGCCTTGGTTATTTGGCATTGTTTGTGATACTCATTCGTGAGCCCATGTGTTCCACGGTTGTATTCCCTTCCTGAGGTGCTAAAAAGGGAACCATGAAGAAAACCCATTTTCACGTTGCGCCGGAAATAGCAACCCTCACCCCCACCCATGCTGGCCCTAGCCTTAATGCTCTCATGAGGTCAAAATCATGCAAATGTTTCTATGAACCATGGGAAGGAAAACAGTTCTAACTGCTTTATGACCCTTGACAAAATGGACTGACACAGGGGCTGCATCGATGGGTTTAAACATAAGGTGAACTGTGAGGAAGACGCAAAAGACCAGGTTGTGTTTCAGTCTGTAAACCGACTCCAGGCCGCCTAGCAAGAGCAGGGAGACTCGACTTATAAAGCGAAACTCCCAGGCTCCAGTTCAATTCCTTGATGGGTACACAGGTAGTTATTTCATGATGACATAAAAAGCCCTGGATGTACAATGTATGCATTTTTCTGGATGTGCCCCACTTCAAAACACAAATGAAACAGTTTAATTGACAATGAACTTGAGTAAAGTGAAACTGCATGCAGAAGGAAAGAGAGGCTGGAAAAGAAAAAAAAAAGATTATCTTAGGTAGTCAATATAGAGTTCAAGCAGGTCAAACCAGAATTGTGGGAGCAAGATTGAGACCACATCAGTTGGGCTCTATTTAATAATCTAGGGGGAATCTGAGGTAAACACAAATAAATAATACTATATCTATGTGGTCATGATCTATACATGTCAATACACCAATAGCAGTATTATGGCAATAACATATAATTTGGCTAGCAGAGGCCAAGGTCTGTGAGAGCTTGAGTATACTACCAGGTGAAGGGGAGCTACATTCTAGATGGGTTAAAACTTGTTCCATCTTTGAGTATATGTGGCTCATTTAATTTGCCCAATTACCTCTCCTGTTGTTCTTCTACAGACTGGATGCGTGTGTGTAAAGTGACATACAATTCAATAAATAAAAAGTTCCATGTTCCTTCAAGAACATAATAGTCCCACCTTATGGTGAAAATAAGGGCTGCAAAAATGAAATTTGCTCAATTTGGGCTGTCGTTAACGTTGAAATGGCTTAAGCACAAATCCATAGGCACTTAGACTTTACAACTGAGCAGGGCAACCTGGAAAAGAATCCTACCACCCAGCCAAATCCAGATGAGCCATTTGATGTGTGGAATTGTTGTTTATGCTCTAATTAAGCCAGCACTTTGTTCAGTTAACCTCCATTTGACCTACAGAAGAAACAAGTTGTTTTTCCGGAGCTAGTCATTAGTTGAACTGCAACTGATATTCCCTTGATGGCAAAACTTCATTTAGGTTGAAAAAGGAAAATCAATAAACAGATGACCTGAGGACTAACGAGCAAGGCGTTCTGACCCCATCTATCAGCCTTTCCCAAGGCACAGGCTGCGAGGCTGGGACCCAGGAAGCAGCAACAGGAGAGCAGGGACAGGAACAGGACAGACCAGGCAACACACAACGTTAGAAGGTACCTGGGAAAACGCTATCCCAAAAGCGACTCCAGCGATGATTCCCATGTTAGTCTCCATGAAGCTGGTCACCAGATCATAACAGCCCTGGAAACAGAGAGAGATGGTCTCTTGAGACACGTTTCACCCAGGCTAGACTAGACTGGATTCACCTAACAAGCTCTCCTGTGCTGCTATTGCTGTGAACAGCCGTTGTGGACTCTCCACATAAGCGCTGTGCACAGCGGAACACAAAGCTGCCTACTCTCATATCAACCCCATGATCCGCTGCAGAGTTGACTGTTATCGCCCATATCGGGTGTCACGCATGAGATCTTTCTGTCAACTTCCTCTTTTTGGGGACGCTCCAATGAGGCCTGCTCAGCCCCAGGGGAGCCACCCCTGGGAGATGGGCGGTGGCTAAGCACTGGGTGCATTGGCTTGTCTCATAGCACCACCAGGCTTCGGATCTCACTGAATAGTAAATCAGCAGGCTATTTTTCACAAGGCAGCAGAAAGGGAGAGGCAGAACCATAGTGGAAGACAGGTGGCTTTCTCACACCTTCCCCAAGGGTGACGGGCAAGATGGCCTTTTGCAGTGCTGGCTCAAATTCGTATTTTTCTTCTCACAATGGTGGTAAGATAGAGGACTGAAGTTCAGAGCAGCATCAAGTTTAGGTCAGCTCAAAATAGGAAAGCATTACCCAGATGAGAGAAACCAGAGAATTGACAACAGCCATCTTCTCCCTCTGCAAAGGCGTTTAATAGAGATTTCTTTCCATCCAGAACAAAGTCACTGCTCATGAAGGTTCCTATCTAATCTGACTAGTTGCTGTTGCCACTTTGATCCCTTATATATAGTTCTTTAAAAAGCAGAATGTTTAACGTAGACACTTTTACAAGATAAATTACTGTTTGGTTTTAAGTAAACTCTAGGGATACTTGTAGCTTAAGGTTTAAAGAGGAGCTCAAGGGTTCATCCAACTTTCATAGTCCTTGGGGTCCATGAGAATTTGAAATTCTGTTTCATAGTCTCCCTTATTGATTGGGATGTTCCCCCACATTATCCTTGCCCAAATCCTTCTCTTTTGTTTATAAATCGTAGCAGTTCTAGTGGACATGAAATGGGATCTCATTGCATGGCTTTTTGTTTTATCCACCTCCCCCCCTTTCCCTGCGAGGTAATGAGTTGGAGCATCTGTTAATGTGCCTGGTGGCCAGTTAAATGCCCTCTTTTGTGCAATGTCTTCCAGGCCTTTGTCTACCTTGTAAGTTATTGTTTGGGGGTTGTTGTCAAAGTTTTTTATATATAACTTATTAAATTGTTGCCAGCTATGTGGTTCCTGAAAATATTCTCTTAGTTGATACCTTGTCTTTTCCTTCCTTTGGTATGTCTTTTGACGAAGAAACATTTAACCTTTCCATGAAGTCTTTTGCTGTGTTTGCTTTGGGACTAACTTGTCCGTTGCTGACAGCCAGTCCCAACAGGGTTGCCCCTGCTTCTTCAAAGAATGTTATGGCTTGAGTTTTAAGAAGACATTGAGCTGCTTACTCCACCATTTTCAATTTGCTTTTCAGTATGGTGGGAGAAATAAATCCGGGTTCATTATTTTTGCCTGTAAAAGTTCACTAAGTTGAGGTCTTATCTGGCTATCATTACTCCTTCAGTGTCCTAAATTGAAAGTGATTTTCCGGCGAGGGACAGGATACATTTACAGAAATCTGCTGCTCACCCTTCTTAGTCTGTGAAAATCTACTCACTGGGCAATGGAAAATATTTGCAGGTGACAGTTTCTCCATAGTAGGCGACAGCTGATCCTGAACAGGTTCTAGACAGAGTTTTTTTGGTAGCTGCCAACTAGAGTGCTCTACTCTTACAACATTTCAAGCAATCCCTATGGAGTAGAAGCTCGGACAATTCTGCTAAGCCAATTGAACCAGCAGCTTTATCATCATATTGCTAATGAATCTAAAATAATACCTAGGCTCCTAAACAAAACAATAAATATCTCGTTAAACGATTTCCAGCTCCTTCCTGCCCTCTTCCAGCTATCTCTTTAAGGTAGATTTCTCAGCCTCGCTAGTAAGAGTCAAGAGTCACCTTTCTGGGCTATCAGAGTGTAGGGCACGCGGCATCAAAGATCTACAGAGATATCTGTTTGTTGCAAATAATAGGATGTGATCTATTGTAAGAATGTGGTGGACAAATATGCTTGATAAAATGATGTACTGAATGTTATAAGAGTTGTAAGAGCCCCCAATAAAATCATTGGACAAAAAAGAATGTGGTGGTAGGGAAGCTTCCTGGGAAAGGCAGAAGAGGTAGGAGGATTAACCTTTACAAGCATCTACTCCTCCCCAGTTCCACCCCATCCTCATAGATCACCTTTTATGCACAATTTGACCGAGACTCAGGCAGGAGACATACTTTGTCTCCGGACTCATGTGGACTTTAAATGAGTATGCCTCATGAGCAAGAGGTATGCTGCTTTTTCTCGGGTATTTGAGGCATCCAGGAAAACATACCATTGGACTGGGAGTGGGGAGGAAGAAGCAGAGAGTGAGCTCAGGTTATAATTTAGCCATGAAATGAAAGAAAATGCTATCCTATCTTTTGGAAAATAATTTTGGGATATGTCTTTAAATTTGCTGAACCTGAGGAAAGACAGGACAAAAACCTGCTGCATCCTTTCTAGGGAAATCCCTGGTGTGGTGCAGGGGAAGACAGAGCCCGCCGCCGCCACCATCACCACCACCACCATGATTTCATCTCCGTAAGAAAAAAGCATTTACCCCATGGCTACCTAACTAAAGGTAAATTCACTAGGTCCCCCACCCCTCAGTCTTTAACAAAACATCATTTATTTATAGCTGGCATTTCTCTAAAGGTTTCAGACTGTAGATAGCCTTCACACTACCTTGATCATGTCTTCATCAAGTTTTCTATAGGGTGGACTGCTGAACTGATTTTCTTTTCCCCCCACCTTCCTCATTCTGGCTCTATGCTGACTTAAAAAGGGCACCTCACCATCTCTCCAAGTTTTGGAAGGTCCAAATGCCAACAGTGAGTTGGACTCGTTTCTATGTGCCATTGAGTCAATTCTTACGCCGAGCCACCCTGTGTAGAACCCCTGGGCTTTTCCAAGGCTGCCGTTTTTGCCAAGGCAGATCGCCAGGTCTTTCCTCCAGCAGAGCAGCTGGTGGGTTCGCAGCTGACTGCTTATTTCGTTTCCTGTAGCAATGAACTCCCCGGCAGCAAGGCTGCCTTCCTAGTGGAAGCAGATGCCGTCTGTCAACTTTACTCTGCTCTTCTGGCTAAAGACTGGCATTCGGATGCAAATAATTTCACATTTTAAAGGCATATTAAGCAGAAGAAATATAGCCAGAAAAAAGAAAGTCAGCATTCTCTGTCTGACACAAGTGTCAGGGTTAGCAGCAAACTTCAGCACACTCTGGTAGATTCTTGCTGAGGGCAAGGAATGCTCAGCTGCCTCTCTAGGTAATAAAGAACCTCCATCTTAAGTTCTCTTTTCTAAATCTATTTGTCATAATTTTCCCAGACACGAAATCAGCCGAGCCCCACCCTTTCAAGCCCGATCCCATCAGGACTGACAGGTACCTTGGGGTTAACCTTGGTAGCGGCCACGGTCAGATTGTGGAGATCCTGGGGGTTGCAGTCAGTCTCGTTCATGCAGCAGCTGGGCGGGATTCCATGCTCCAGGAAATAGGGGCTAGTGCTCCAGTTGGTGTAGTTCTGCACGCCACAGCAGCTCAGCTAGTATTAGGGCAAGAGAAATTGTCAGAGGGGAGGGTCACAGGTATTGTGGTCCCCTCAATTATTGCCCTGTCGTTCTAAAAGGAGAAACGCCGGTCACAGTTTAAGAGCAATCTGCATAGGTTTGAAGAGTGAAGAGAGAGTGACGCTCCCTTCCTTAGCAACCCTACTCACTGTGACACCCACTGGAGCTCAGAGAAGGAAGTTAGTTCCAGATTATACTTATCAGGCGAGCTTTCCTGCCACCTGCACAAAACAATGGTTCTCAGTTTTGACTGAGCACTACCAAGCCAAGACTGGTGTGCTCAGAGCTGTTAAGAGACACGGATGCCCAAATCAATTCTATCAGAATTGGTGAAGGGGGGAGGCAAGGCAAGTGTGGCTTTATACGAGAATGCGAGAGGGGTGCAACAGAAGAGAGACACACGTGGTACTGGCCAACTATGCCTATTTTTGTAAATAAAGTATTATTGGGGAAACCGTGCCAGTTAGTTTGTGCATCATCTCTGACTGTTTTCTGGCTATAGTGGCAAGGCTGAGTGATTGTAATAGCCTAAAAGCCTCAAGGTCTAAATTATTTGCTAATGGGTCCCTTACAAAAAGTGGTTTGTAGGCTCCTGAAATAGGGAATACTAAAGCGCACAGGCCAAAAATATTGTCACGTGGTCAATGTAGGTAAAATTACTCAACTATACAGGGGTTGCTTATGCTATCCTTGAAATGCTTTGCAGTGGGCTTGAATTGTTAGCGAAATAAATAAAAAAATTAAAATAAAAGGATTGCTTCTGAAGTTAAAAAATACCACCATGATTCTGATGGGCAGTTGGGCTTGAGCGCCTTCAGCCAGGACATATCTCATCTCCTTCTTTCAATTCTTCTGCAAGTGCTGAGCAACTTGCACCACTTCAGATAGCTGACAAATCCTCTGCTCCTGGTATGTCCACTCTCCACTTCTACTACACTACCTAAGTCAATGCACCCGTGAACAAAGGTCACCGAAACGCTCTACCCAGCCCCAAATGCACCACTTCTAACAGTCAAGCTCTGAGCAAGACCATGCACTTAGTGGCCAACTCTTTTTGTAGTGTTCAGATGTTAAGGGTAAACTCGTATTCCATAATTCCTCACAATTATTACAGATGAAAGGTACCCTTTGAGAAAGTGGTCCTTCTGGACACAAATTATCTGGAAAACGGGAGCCCAGTCAAATATGTGGTGTTCCCCCCTTGGAAATCAAACTAGATGCAGAGTTGGAGAACAAGAATGAAAAGCAAATGCCATGGGGTACAGCATTATCAGTAGACTGCAAGTTAAGCCCAGAACCCAGTGTTCCCATTCCCCCTTTCTGCCCTGGAACTTACGCTGCGCTGCACATGATCCACTGCCCGGCTTCGCTCATCATTCCCATTGTAATTTTGCATGGCATCGGTGTAAGTCCTCAGGAAGGTGTCCTTGATCTACGGCAGACAAGGAGCAACTTGGTTCCAGTCCTTTGCACCCCGACTAACTTAGATTCATATACCTGTCTACCCTCATCTGAAACTGTAGGTACAACAGTAGGCCACTGAGGGAATGTCCCATTTTCCAAGACAAAAGAATGAAGAATTATCTAAGGAGTTTAGCACACTTAGAAAAAAAATTTAAATAGCTCCCCTCACGTCTTTCCCATTGGCTCATTGGTCTCCAAGAAGACTGTGATGGTGCATTTCCCAAATCTCAAGTCCCAGTTTTCTTGTTATTTCTTTGGATTGACTAATGCCCATGCTCTTCCTGTGTAAATTCTCTTCCTCAGAGGATTGATAATGCTTAGACCAGTGCTTCTCAACCTGGGGGCCACAAGCCCTTTGAGGCTCAGACGACCCTTTCACAGGGTGCACCTGATTCATAACAATAGCAAAATTACAGTGATCATGTAGCAACAAAATAATTTTGATTGCAGGGGTCACCAACACATAAGAAACTGTACCATAGCCCATTCAGGCAGGGTTTTAGAGGGGAGGTTTTGAAGATCTGACATTTTGACCAGAAATCTATCACTTTTCTACTGTCTGAGTATGGCAAAGTCAATTTTCACTCATCTCTATCAGAGCAAAAATAAATAAAGAAGACTGGAAGAGGAGAACACTTTTACGTTCAGAAAGGGCCAACAAAGTGTCTTCTCTTCCTCTGTGAACACCTTTGATGTTGGGCTAACTTTCAAGCTGTTCCCCTGGAAATCTGATGAAGGTGGAGTGTCAACTGTGGTACCAGGCAACACGGCACATGGTCAAACTGACTATCATCGGTGGGTGAAATGTTTCTGAACTGAGTAGATGACAATATCAATAACTCCCTGATACGACACTTAGAGGAACCATAACACATGACATCAGTGCGTGTTCCCCAGCTGCCACCCCTCTTTCCCCACCAAGTGTCTCTACATTATGACACCATGTCTATAACACCGTGTCTCTCCATTCTGGTTTATTGTTGTTTAGGGGAAACAATAATGGATTTACAAGGCAGCACAATAATTCCTTTGGCTTGGCCTTGGCATCTCTGAACTCATCGGTGATACAGCTACATACTGGCACACTGCTGAGATGGGATGTCACAACTTTGAAACAGGCTAGAACATCATTTTGTGAGAATACCAGACAAAGAGAAAGAATGATCCACAAAGAAGGGCTGCAAGTGGCCTGAAATGTTCGCATTTTGGTTTCATTGAGCTTTCAGCCCATTGTGTGAGACCCTTTAGAAAAGAGCAACACACTGGGGGAAACCGTTTCCCTCACACGTCAAAAGGTTTCATGAAAATCTTTCCAAAGACCCTTTGCTCGAGCTCTCCGATTTTTGTTGACTCACCTCATGACGGAACACAAAACCGGATATGCCAGCTACCAGTTCAGCCAGGAACACCAGGGACAAAAACATGGCATACTGCAAAACAAGTGGACAAGGACCAAGTCAGATAGGTCAGCATCAGGAAGAGTGCCACTTCTCGAGGGGAAGGCTACTTCTGGGTCAGCAGATTTATCCACCTGAGCTTAACGGCACCTAACGTGTGTGTATAGATGTCAGTGTGCACATGCTGAGGAGAGCAGGGGAGATCAACCTTGTGCCTGTCATCTACATTCAATCCCACGATACCTGGAAGGGGCGTTCACAATGATGCAGGTGTCTACTCTTTAGAATGACAGTCTTCAAGCTATAAAGTGCTGTTCGACACCAGGCACAGCGTACTCCTTACTGCTTTCCTCACCATGGTCACCTAGCAAGGGCGGATCCACTCCCTTAACCCACTTACCCTCAGTGTCCTCTTCCGTTTCTAGAACCTTCCAAGGACTAGGAAGGTTTCTTTCCTTTGGCCACAAGTCTGACAACTTGCATCTTTGACTCCCTAGTGCTGCCTCCCTTTTCCCCGAGTTACAAGGAACCAGCCCAGCCTCTCTTCTTTATAGCATCTTTTCATATGTGTGAACAAAGCTATGCTGTCCCATGAAAAAAAAAACCAAATTAAGTGTTGGAATCCTTGGTTACTTTGTTACTCTCCTTTGAAACCTGAGGGCGAAGGTCCAGGGGAGCTACAACTTGACACTCTGCTGGCTGAAGGTAGAATCTGCTCTCAAGAACAGCCTCTTTGGCTGGAAGGATAGGGTGTTTTTGTTCCCTGATTTTGGACAATCTTTCTCTTCTGTGGCTCTGAAGCCAATGCTCCACTTGCTACTTATACTATGGTTATACAATATGATCCCCTGGGGGAGTTATTGCAAAATGTGAGGTCCATGTCCCAATCAGAGGCCTGGACCCAATGGGTTGAAGTGGGACATAGGAAGGGATTCTTTTAAAAGCCGTCCAGGTGATTCACACAATGCATCCTGGATCGAGGACCAGGATCTAATTTTTCTTGGGAGGAGAGGTCCTTGCAAATTTTGAGCCATAAAATGAATCAGCATGATTTCTCAGGAATAAAGAACATGGATCGTGAGTAGAGTAGGAGGCAATTGGTGTATCGAAGAGTTTAGAAAAAAGGTCTACCCCCCCAAAAAAAATAACAGCATTCCAGCTAAGTCTGCCCTTCCCCTTTGGGAAATATCACTGTCCTAATAGAGTAAAGACCCCCCACCCCTGGTTCTAGTTGTCAAGTACTTGGCATAGCTTGGACCCTCTGAGCAGGGATGCTTATCCTATCTCAACACCCATGGGCTTTAGAGATGCGCCAGCACATGCACTGAAGCATGGATAGGGTCAAGGAGGCAGAAAACATTTCTTTAACAGCATGGAACTGAGCGGCTGCTTGTATTGAAGATGCTACCTTGCCCACCAAAGCTTCACATGAAATGATCAAGGGCATTTCTCATCGTTCCAAACTGGAACACAGTATCTTGCCATGAGGTTACAAATGGCCCACTGGAATTACTGCTGTGCCACCATCTACCCCTGGAGGACCCATGACTGGATCTCTTGTGGCAGGCTGGGGTTGCAGTGGTTTCTCTATCTGAGGGTGGAGTAAGTAAAAGTCTGAATTAAAATCAAAGTGAATGAAAATGAAGGTCTTGTTTATGGCCTCAGGAAGAGCCATTTCACCTTGACACGCTTTATATTCAAGTGCAAGCCAGTGAACAACAACAAAAAAGCAGCTCTTATGTTGTGACTTACCAGCTTCAGCATCCATGGGCTGCCTCGGCAAGTCGCAAAGCATCCAAACAGGCCAAAAATGACGATAGTGGTGCCAGTCCCGATAAGAACATAAGGAGCATTGGTGGAGTTCTCCGCAATGAGGGAGATGTAGGTGCCGAGGGTGAGTTTTCCCCATACTCCAACAGCCAACAGGATCACTCCGGTGATCTGAAAATGAGAAGAGTAGGGTGTGAAACGACTGCAGGGCTTGGCAAGAATCAACATCGAGCCGTGTGGTCTGAAGACTCCAGTGGCCACGAGAAATGCAGCACATGCTGCAGGAGTGCTGGAGGCACCTGGAAGAAACCGTTGACTAAAACAATCACAGAGATCTTGATTTGGACCAATCCGATCTAGCCCCTACACCTGCTCAGAGGCAGTTCTCATGTCCAATGAAAGTCAAACAAACAATGAAGAATTTTGTAATAGATTTTTTTTAAAAAAAAGCAGTTGGAAGAGTCTGTCATAAGACAGGTCTCAGGACACTCTCCTAGCTGCTTCACCCATACTGAGTTGGGTGTAACCACTGCAGACTATCTCACGCTCTCCTGATCACCGCTCCCATAGAATAAAGAACCCAACACCGTCACTGTCTTTGTGTATATGCTGTGCATTTTGACAATACCCTGCGTGATGTTTTAAAGAATGAGGCGATCTGCTTGGCCAAGTATCACAAGTCTCTATAAAGGCAAACTACTGACAATGTCTGATTGCCCATTGAGGTGCAGTCCTATTTACACTAATAATGTATGCTGTATGGCACACAAGTATTGGGATCACTTTTGGAATTAGCTGTATGTGATTTGGCAAAACCCGCTTGACACTGATATTTAGGAGAAGGTGGTCCAAAGGAAGCCTACTGACTTAAAGTTCCAAATAGAAAACCCAGAGCACAGAGGCTGCCGACCATTCCAAGTCCTCTGCTGACACCTGGTGGTTTGCATAAAAAGTACTTTCCTTGAGAGCCTCTTCTGTGGCCTCCAAATGGAGGGGGGCGGGGGGGGGGGGCGCATGAAAGTGCTTTTTAGCCCCTAGAATCTAAAGAATTAACTCAATGAACCTTATCATTCAATTTTATCTTTTATCATTCCATCTCCAGGCACAATGTAAATGTTCCATATTCACTGACAAAAGTGCATTTGATTACTTTGTTTCCTCACTCGACTACTAACTGAACAGCTGTTGATTTAAACCCACCCAGACCAGACCCGGCAGGCAGCTCCCCCAAAGATTACAATCTAGAACCCTCAATGGGGTAATTTTACTCTGACACATAGCGTCGCTGAGTTCCAACGGCACCAAAAATCTTCTATTTTATAAAACAGAACCTCTCTAGTACAAACTATTTCTAAAACATCTGTATCAGCTATATACTGTGAGGTAACTTAAAATGGAACCAAAGAGAACGCCTTCCCACCATACTTCCCACTCCATTTCACCTATGGAAAGCTGTGAACATCACAATGTAAATATCTTGAACAAAACTGCAGTTAAAGAGTCATTGTTTTGCCTCCAAATATTCAGAAACACTCCAGACATGGACTGTGCAGCTGCGATCTTTCCAGTCCATGTGGGCATACACGGGTTTTAAGGAATACCACCCTACTGAGCCTTGTCACGGTCTCCAATGCTCTCTTATCTCTGGGACCAGTGATTCAGTCCGGCTTAGTGATTACCGTAACACATTGTTACACACTGGAGGTCAAAGGTACTACATGTCCTAACTTTACAGAAAACAGTAATAAGGACATTTCTATCCCTTTTCTTTCTTCAAAACAAAAAATTTAAAACAAAACAAAAACAAGTTTCTGCTATCTACACTGGATATCCACAGAGAGGAGAAACAGGGCTACCCAGAGGGCTGTTTCTCGAGCCTTCTCTGTACATAGAAGACAGACCTCATTAAACTGGCTCAGATTCCTTCCTGCCTCAATGAAAACCTGCCTTATGTTTGGGTCTGAGAGAATAAGGTACACATGCCCCCTTCTCAAACCAGAATACTGTAAAACCAGAAAAAAACCACAGCTTCTGGAAGATGGGACTCGGTCAGCAAAGGAAAATTCAAAATATTTCCCACTAAAATAAAGGATAAAAAAAGGTTAGGATTGCACACCAATGGTGGGACACTTTCAAGACCGGGAAAAACTAAGCAGTCTTGTTGAATTCCAGTGCTCAAGGGTTTCACCACAGATGGGTCTGTGTATATATTATTCTACTAGTAACCCAAGTTAATGTTTAGTATATCATGCAACTTCTTAAAAAGGCAATAGAATATTGAGTTATAGCTACACATTCAACTCAAAATCGCTCCCACGATGTAGATTCTGACTCACAGTACCCCGCACGGCACTGCATAGGACTATCCCTGAGAATTTTCAGGACTGTGACTCCTTACACAAGTAGAGAACCTAGTCTTTCTTCTGAGCAGAGGCTGGTGCTTTTAAACTGCTGACCTTGCAGTTAGCAATCTAATGACTAATGACTAATCCAGTCCCACCGCTAGGACGCCACAGTTACACAAACTAAGCAGAAATGGCCCTTTCGTAAAAAGCCATAGAGTGTGGAAGGGAAAATAGCCCCCCCCCCCAATACATCACAGGCAGAAATCTTGGCTAGATAGACTTCTAGGTGAAAGCTACATTTCGATCATCATTGCAGGGGATGGCAGATCCATTACGAGGAGTACACACCGCAGCATTGTGAAATGTTCCCCTGTTCCCGATCCATCTGAACTGCCTCTGAGGAGCAGAAAGCCTGGTCTCTCTCCCATGGAGCATCTGATGGGATTGAACTGCTGACCTTGCAGATTGCAGCCCAATTCATAACCAGCATACTACCTGGGCTCCAGGCACCAAAAAAAAAAAAAAAAACTACTCGAAGAAACCAGCTTGTAGAGGCTATTTTTAACCTCCAAAAACCAATGGGAAACCTACGTCTGGTACAGTTCATTGATCCCAGGTATGACAGTGAGCCAATAGGGCATGCTTTTTAATGTCTTACAAGTCTCTTGCAGCCAAGTCAAGAGTATATCTTGTATTGAAAACACTGCTATAGCCTATTGACCTGGTGGTTCAGTGGTCTAAGCATACCAGTTGCAAGCCAAGAGGCTGGCAGTTCAAATCCACTTGGTAGGAAAGATGAAGTCGACTGCTTCTGTAAAGATTTAGTCTCAGACACCTGAAGCAATTCTACTCTGGCATACAGGATGGCGCCCGGAGTTGGAATCGACTCACAAGCCATGCGTTTATAGCCAACCCATAGAACTTATGCTTCGGGGGCTAGGTTATGAACCTAGAGCAATGTGTCACAAATTCTAGTTTTTATTTGGCTTTGATCCATGACCACACAGCCATGGCTTGAAGAGCAGATTGTCTAAGAGAGCAGAGATGCTTTGAATGGCAGCAAAAGGCCTTGACCAGGAACTGCAGCTCTGGCTGTCACTCATCCCAGGCTTTCCTTTTGCGTCAGAGGGGAAGCAACTACTGATTTCCTAGGAATGGCTCCACACATGCCCTGTATTCAGCAAACAAAGCTTCCATCTCCCAAGATGCTACCGTCACCAGAAGGACCACTTTCTTAGGGAGAAACTTTTACTATTGGTCTAACTAAACCCCTGCAAATGAGGCAAACAGCTCCACTGTCATACTTAATTCCATTATTCAATGCATACGGTCACGACAATGTTCTGGGCATGTTATTAAGGACCCTCCATTCCACTGGAAACACGAGAAAGGGTGGCCAACCCAGAATTGGTTTCTCATTTCCTCTACATATCCCCAAATTTACACAGAAGAAACCACCAAAGGCTCTAGAAGCAAAAATAACACCGAAAACTTCCTGCCACATTCATGAGCACTCTGAGCAACATTCCAGGAACGACACTTAAAAGACAGCCTATTTAGAGTCTCTTGACATCTCTTTTTATTTGTAAGTATCATTTAGTTCTCCAGGAAAATGTTTGTGGTTTTTGATAGCAACTAATTAAGAGTTTTGCCTCTGCTTTGAGACTTTAAAAGCATGAGAAAGGAAGGAGTTGCAAAGTAGAGGTCAACACTTGTCTAGTTCATCACACTTGAGCTCCATTACTGACCCAGATATGTCAATAGACAACGTATAGGTGAATGCCTATGAGGAACTGGGGGCAGCAAAGCCACTTATGTGGAGATTAATGTACTTAGAAACTAGGACCAGCTGTACTGCTTAATGAGGCAGGAGCTTAATGTTTGAGGGATTCCCTTGATGCCACACCCCTCTTCATAAAATCCTAAAGGTGATCTCACATCTCGCTTGTGGTAGAAATCTGTAGGCAGTCAAGATGCAGTGGCCAGGTGAGTAGAGTGCCTTGATGCTGTTAGCAGGCAGCCAATCAGCACTGGAGAAAGGCTGGTGGATGATGACTGAGGATCAAACAGGACTGTGG
Organism: Nesogale talazaci; assembly: GCA_004026705.1. Classification (NCBI taxonomy): domain Eukaryota; kingdom Metazoa; phylum Chordata; class Mammalia; order Afrosoricida; family Tenrecidae; genus Nesogale; species Nesogale talazaci. The sequence continues at coordinate 50,993 of PVJH01002800.1, forward strand.
GGGGAAATAGCTGAAACTCTATCCTTAATGACAAATTAGACCCTTAAAAATAACATACATATACACTCATAAGCCAGTGCATTTCACGCTGACAGGAAGTTTCTGTGGGTCACACAATTCTCCTGTCCTGAATGGTTTAATTGAGTGCTCATTAACCTTTTAAGAGTCTGATGGGCAGGAGTAAAGTCTTCCATCTCCTTTGTATCCACTAACGTGTCCCCCACCACACCTGCACTTATGTTTCCAAGATACTACATCATTCAAACATTCTGCCTTAATGTCCATTGAAACAGAATAATAATGTCTCTACGAGTTCGGGTTTGTACACTGACCATCATTATGTCTTTAACCAGCTTTGACATACCTCTTGAGTGCCCTCTTAGGAATATCACCAGTACAATCCATAACAGAGCTTAGGGATGATGGTATCTTCAAATTCAGCACCTTACACTACTGGGGTCCTGAGGAGTTATTAGATGGGAATGGACCATGGTAAGCTAGTCCTAACACTCATTCTACAAATGGGATCCTAAATTGCCAGCCTGTGCCTAAGCGGCCCACATGCTTCTCCTGATGATGATGATGATGTTGAACAGATGAGTGCTCTTTTGGAGTTCCAGTTGAATCAAAGACAAGACTTTCAAAAGGTGAGAATTTTCTTCTCATAATTTCTATGCCATTTTTCCACCTTCAAAATACCATAAACAAATCCCTAGTCCTACATTCAAAACAGAATCGATGTATTTGAATTAGAGTGCTGGCGAAGAATATTGAAAGGACCACGAACTGCCAATGCTCCAATAAATCTCTCCTGGAAGAAATAAAACCACCATGCTCTTTAGGGGGAACTATGGGGAGACTCCATCCATATACTTTGGACATGTTATCAGGAGAGAGCAGTCCCATCATGCTTGGTAAAGTAGAGGGGAAGCAAGAACAAGATAGATTGACACAAGGACAGCCCAGTGGCTGCAGCACCTGGCTCAAGTGTAGGAACAATTATGAGGTTGGTGTAGGGCTGGGCAATGTTTCTTTTGATTGGAACTAGGGTCCCTGTAAGGCGGAACTGACTTGATGGCACCTAACAACATATGAATGTCTTCACATACATGTGCAAGGTAAACAGAAGGAGCTAGAGTGCAGGTGGCAAAGAGACTATTGAAGGCCCATGTGTGCTGTGTGCTAATGGGATGGGAGGGCGGGGTGACATGAGTGTAAATGATTAACACACTTAGCTACAAACTGTTAGGTGGAGGGTTCAAGTTTACCAGAAGCTCCTCAGTAGAAAAAAATCAGCTAGTGAAAAACTTGGTAAAGCACACTTCTACTCCGACACACATGGGGTCACCATGAATCCATCCCGATTTCATAGCAACTGTCTGCTTTGGTTTTGAGGACTTTTGAGCCAATAAGATATGATATCAGTAGATATTTTACATGCTGTAAATCAGGGCAAATTCAAAGAAGGAAGCAGATATGCAATACCCAGTAACGAGTTCTCTCAACAAACAGCATGCTGCTGGTCTCCTTTCAAAGGGCTTTTCTCCTGAGGTGCTTTACAGTGGAATGGAGAGGAATCTTCTGTTAAGAATTCCACTAACTTTCCTTCTCAACCTTCAAATAGTCACACTAGACACAATACCTAGCTTCTGTCAACCAATGAACTCTCCTATTGAAAAGATATTGTGACTTTTGAAAAAACTAAATTAATGCAAACTCGTAGTCATACATATGTATCTAGCTTGATTATATACATGTATGTATAGATATCTTAGATATATATATTTGAATATATAGATGAGTATATTAAAACAAAAAACACACAGCCATTGATTATCTTCTATTGAAGGTTTCCAAGACTACAAATCCTTACTGAAGCACATGGCCTCATCTTTCCTCTGCAGAGCAGTTGGTGGATTTGAACCGTTTTTTCAGTTAGCAGGCCGATGCATAGCTGACAATGCCACCAAGACTCCATTTGACATCACTTCAGGGAAAAAAGCACCAATCATATTACTCGTTTGGTGAAAACCCTCTTGAAATGTTCCACACCTCTGAGGCTCTCACGCTGACCTATAACAAACACCCTGTGACCAACTCCTTCACAATTTTCTCGGATTTGCCCACTAGTAGTTCTCTTGGTCTCACCCAGGCCTCTTTGCACCTCACACAATCCTGGCACGCTGCCTCCTGCCTTGGGACTTGGCACTTAGTCTCTCTTCATGGACTTAGCAGCTCTCACGTCTTCTGTTCTCTGTTCATTAATGAGCCCTTTCATTAGAATTCCTTTTAAGATGCACTTAACACCTTCAAACAAGATTTAATTTACTTGCTTACTGATTTGTCAAAAGAATGCCCGCTTCACGAGGGAAGGACATGGTTTGTGTGGTTTGGAGTCTGTGTCAGTCATCGATGCACCTCTAGAACCAAGGCAAATGCCTGTCTTTAGTTGTTGGTGTCATGTGCTGTCAAGTAGCTTCTGCGAATTTAGTGTCCCCATAGAACACACTAAAATTGCTCCATAGAGCTTCCTAGGCTGTAATTCTCACAGAAACAGATCACCAGGTTCTGGGTGAGTTCAAATTAACCAGCCTTTTTCTTAGCAGTTGAGTATTTAACCAGGGTTCCATGCCCATCATAGGTGCTCAGTAAATATGTGTAATGATAAAATACAAGATTGTAGGTAAGTAGGGGAATGAAAGTAAGATTCTGAAACTCTGCAACATTCTGTTAGTAGCACTGCACTTTAAAAAATCCAAACTCAACTCCCCTTGTGGGATTACAAAACTAAATGTCTCTATGGAAATAAAAAGTCCCATGTTTTTCCTGCAGAATGACCTGAACTGCTGACCTTACAGTAAACAGTCCAAATTGTAACACCCTATGCCACCAGTGAGTTTGGCTCATGCAAAGCCTAGGCAGTTACATTCAAAGAAAAATGTGCTCTCTGGTCAATTTGCTTCAGATACAGCACATTGTTTCATAAATGCCTACTTTTGTCCACCAGGGGGACTGTGTGAGAAAAGGCACGGGCACGGTTTGGTCTACTCCATCACCACTAATGGGGACATAATTTGAAGCTCTAACATCCTGTCCATTTTGGAAGGGATCTAATTGATGGCTAAAAGCCGAGAAAATGAACTGTGCTTATACCAGCAAGATTGCTCTTTGCAAAAATGTACAACCAGGTGCTGGGCACTCTGTTAAGTGTTTTAAAAAGCTTTCTCTGACTCAACCCACCGCATCACCTTATGGAACCGGCCCAAGGTCATCACCTCTAAGAGACAGGACAGGTACTCAAAGCCAAGCCCTCTCAATCATTGCCTTTCCTTGGTATCCTCTGGAATTGGTTGCCCTGGAGTAGGGTTTTGGCAAAATTCAGCAAATTCTTAAGCCATATGTGGTTCTTTAAGTACACCCGTGGCTCTGGAGAAAAATGGAAAGAATTTCAAGGACATTATGGACATAAGAGTAATTTCATTTGTTTGTAAAATATGTATCTATGGCTCTTGAATAATTTTTTAATTGCTGTCAAGGATCGGACTGGCTCTTCTATCTCACAAGTTTGCCAACCCTGCCCTTGAAAAAAATTCTTTACTCAGACACCTTCCACTGTCATCCTTCCAGGCATGGATTGGTCCCTAAATCCCCTTGAGAACTTGGTGAGAATTGAACAAAAAATCCACAGGCATGGCACTTAATTATTTTAAAACACTAGGCAGATTAAGCAGGTCAGTCTACAAGGAATGGAACAATGTGATACCCACATACATAGATAGGTTCAAAACCAAGATAGGGAAGACATTCTGGTAGAGGTGTTAGGATAAACAATCAAACTTAAATATTGCACAAACCCACACAAGACCAATCTCAGGAAATCAGTAAACTTGGACACATTCGCAGGAAGCTGCAGGGCCAAGCCTGGACTTACCAGCAAACACATTCTGGAAAATGTGAGGACTACCTAAATTACTGCCGCTAGTCCTGAATGAAAAAAGAAAAACACACCTTCCCACCAAAGGCCAAAATATATGAAGGCTTCAAAATACACAAAGGATTTGAAAAAGTTTGTGGCAAAATGAAATGAAGAAAAAAATGGCATTTTCCATCAACTTATTGAAGCCCTTCATGTAAGAAGACCTACTTTGAAGCTGTGGGATCATGCGACTTACAAATTACCTCTGTCTTAAAGCGAAAGAAGAGTCACAGCTAAATCAGGGACATGTTTGTATGCGCCCAGCAGGGGAGTTTGCTCAGCTGTTTACAAACTGAAAGCACAGTCCAGAAACCCATTTGCCTATGGACGCCCATGCAATAAAGGACATTTACATGCTTCATTTAATTTCTTCCTAATCTCTATTTTGCAAATGAAATAGGGTTTTCAAAGACTAGGCAACTTGTTCAAAGTCACCCACACGAAAAATGGAGTCAATTCCATCTCGGCTCAACTGGAAGGTGCTGCAGTGGGTTTGCACTTAGAGGTTGGTGTTCAAGTCCACCTAGTAATGCCATAGAGCATGGCACTCTGCTTCCAGAAAGACTATCAAGAAATCCTATGAATTGATTAGTTCTACTCTGTGACACATGTGATTAGCATGACATGGAATTGATTCAAGACAGACGAGCTTTTGCACACCCTGCCTCATGTGACACCATAAGCAAATCTGGGCAGGACATCGTAATATCAGTGATGTCAAGAGAAGCCCAGTTTTTTTACATGGTCAAATCCCTCTCCCAGGAGTGAGTTATAAAGAAACCAGCAATCTTCACTGATTTCCATTTTGAGATCAGCTCTAAAGACTGACCTGTACCCAGGGGTCTTTCCCTTTCTTTCTCCGGTGACATCCCTCCTGGAACCCTCCCTGCTCACTGGGTATGCTCCAATTTATCACAACATTATTTATACATGACTTGTTTGGAATATAGAATGAATTCTCTTTTAGAAACAGTATGAAACCGATGGCAAGTGTTTCTACATCAGTCCTCAAATGTCTATATTTCAGCCAGTAATAGGGAAACTTACAGGGAAACAGATTTGGGTCTCAAGGAAACACTTTCTAACAATAAGCACTGCTCACATAGAGTGCGTTGATTTGGGAGGTATTACAACAGAAAGCAAGCAGCTGGCAGGGCAGCCCTATGAAGTGTCCAGAGGATTTCACTGGACAGAAGTTCTGGGGACAAGAAAAGTTAGCAGAAAGGGCTGAATTGTACCAAGACTGTAGGGATCATTCAACATATGAAAGACCATTAATATCATTTACCATATTGATATGAAAAATTATAAGAACCACATGATAATATTGACAGATGTGGAAAAAACATTCAACAGCATCCAATTCCACCAATTCTGAAAAGCCATTCTGAAGGAGGAGTCGTCCAGATACCATCCTTGTGATGAAGCATTGCACACCCAAGTTCATCCCAGCAGAGCCAGGTCTTACTTTCCCTTCCTAGACATTTCCCATGATTTCCTTGTTTTCTGAACCTTTGTTACAAGATATGGACAAGCTCAATTCTAATGAAATTTCAGGGGTATGGTTCACATTTTGTAATATCTTACTTAGGAAGAAAAAGAGAATGGGTCTCTTTATAAAACTACTTTTGATCAATATTTTTCAATCCCATTTTGGGATTTTGATAGAAACGCCAATTGCTACATTAAACAAGGCTTATGTTACTTTGGCCATGAATGTGAGCAATTACTTTATAAAATAATTACCGCAATTACATCATTGAAATGTTAATTTAAGTGGGAATTATACAAGTGTGATTTCAACCCAAACAATTATTTTAAGTTCCCTCCCATGGGTAGCTGACAACATGAGCTCACATTTTTATATAGCAATCCTGTTTTCTTCTGGGGGTTATTTATTTTTACAATTAATTAATGCAAATATTGAATAGTCACAGTGCTATAAGGATCAAGAAAAATATACATTAATATTTATTTCATAGTTGAGAAGACATTGGTGAACCTCAAAAATAGCGAATATAAAATGCTAATAAACATTGGCTCTTCCTCCGGCCCAGACATGCTTGACTTGGCTACAGGCCGAATATGCCTGAACTCTGTTGCAGTTTTTTGCCTGGGGTTTGTAGTTTGTCGCCTTTGTAACTGTAAACAGCCCTGGCCTCTGAAGCCAGACTTGCAGCTGTGCTGCCATTCACTTGTTAATTTTGAAGATCACGATATGCTAATTGCCTAAACTTGCTTGCCCTATAAAACTGGCTTACTTCTCACAAATCAAAAAAAAAAAAAAAAAAAAGAACCCCACTCCATCCCAGAAAAGATGTAACTACTTACACAACGCATGTATGTATGTATGTATGTATACATTATGATGAGTGCTGTATGAGTCCCCAATAAAATGAATTAAAAAAAAAAACATTGGCTCTTAACTCTACAGAATTTGTCATCATGGTTGATCATGGGACTTGGTATGTTATTTTATCATTAGATGGTCTTGAGTTGGTTCTATGTGGCACTACTACGTACAACAGGGCAAGACCCTGTCGAGTTCTGCATCACCTTCACAAGTCTTCTTACATGCGAAAATATTGCTGCCACCACTGCATCAATCCATTTTGTCTAGGGCCTTCTTACTGTTTTGCTTCCCCTCCATTTTACCAAACATGATATCCTTTCCCCAAGACTTGTTTTTTCTAATAACATGTCCACAGTATATAAGATGAAACCTCACCCACCTTCCCTTGAGGGAGCATTCTGGCTATACATCATTCGAGACAGATTTGTTTGTTTTGGGCAGTCCACCATACATTCAAAATTCTTCACCAGCACCATAATACTAATATATCAATTCATTTTTCTATGGGGGGATGTCTTCTTTATTTAATGTCCCACTTTCATATGCATGAGGTTATTGAAAATATCATGGCTTGATTCAAGGACACCCTTGTCCCCTTGTGGACTAAGAAGTGACACCTTTCTTTTTCAATACTTTAAAGAGGTCTTGTGTAATACAGTTACCCAATGGAATGTGCCATTTGCTCTCTTGACTGCTATTTCCATGAGCATTGATTGTGGACCAGCAAGACAAGATCCATGACAACTTTGATATTTTCTCCACTTAACATAATATCAAACATTGGTCCAGTTGTGAGGATTTAGGTCTTCTTCACATTGAATTATAACCCATAGCCTGCATATCAAAGGTCCTGAAGCTGATGCCACATTCTTCTTCATATTATCTAGTTTCTCTATTTTCTCAACATATAGTTTGAATAAATATGGTAAGAGAATACAACCTTGGCACACACCTTTTGTGATTTTAAACCATGTGGTTTAAACCATGCGGTTACCCCTTGTTATGTTAGCACAATGGCCTCTAGGCTGTCCGTAGCAGATGAATTAGTCACATAAAACTTTATAAACAGCATCAAAACATAGTCAGAAACTGAAAATATCAGGCGTGGCATCATCAAAGGTAATGAAAGAGTTAAGTCCCTCAGGTCAGAGGACCCTCAAAATATAATTCCAAATGTAAAGTCAATCATAATGAAATAGATCGGGTACAGCATGCAGTCATAAAGCCTTCGAGACCTTTATTTGCTGATGCAGTATCACTCAAAATCAGAAGAAGCAATTGAAACATTATTTAATAATTGGAACTTGTAAAGTGTTATGTACAAATCTAGGAAAGTTGAATGTTGTCAAAACAGAAATGGAATGCATAAAGGTTGATATTCTAGGCGTCAATGAGCATAAATGAACTAGCATTTGTCATTTTGAATCAGACGGTTTATTATTCCTGGATTGACAAAGAGAAATTACATCACAATCATCATCAAAAAGGAGATTTCAAGCTCTAGCTTGAAGAATAATGCTATGTGTGATAGGATAATGTCTCTCTGCATTCAATGAAATCCAGTCAATACGATTATGCAAACTTATGCACCAATCACAGAGCTAATGATGGAGAAATTGAAGAATTCTATCAATGTCTTCCATCTGAAATTGATCAAACACGTAAATAAGATGCATTGATAATTATTGGCAATTGGAATGAAAAAACTATAGGTAAAGATGAAAGAAGACCATTTGGAGAATATAGTCTTGGTGATAGAAATGAAGCTTCATAACCCATGATGGATTGTTGTAAGACCAATAACTGGTCCCTAACAAATATGCTTTTCAACAATACAAATGGTGACTATACATGTGGAATTCTCCAGAATAAGTACAAAATAATCAAATTGACTAAATTTGTGGGAAGAGACAATGAAGAAGCCCAATGGAGAAGTAGCTAAAACCAGGCCAGAGCCTACTATGGAATAGGCAAGCGGTTCTCAATCTGTGGGTTATGACCCCATTGGAGGACCTAACAACCCTTTCATAGGGGTCGCCCAATTCATAACAGTAGCAAAATTATGGTTGGGGGTCAACACAACATGAGGAACTGTATTAAAGGGTTAAGGAATTAGGAAAATTGAGAACCAATGGACTAAACCATCATGTGCCCATGTGGCAAATAAAGTTAAAGCTGAGGAAATTAAAGCAAGTCGACCAGAGTCAAATATGACATTGCGTATCCCACATGAATGTCCCTAACATTTCAAGAACAGATTTGACACATTGAACACTAATGAAAAGAGATAGGATGTTCTGTGAGATGACATCATAAACTTCCATGAAGAAACCAAAATGTCATTAAAAAGACAGGAAAAAAGAAAATAACAAGTCCAACTTCAGATGAGACTCTGAAACTGACTCTTCAAGATAGAATAACTAAGATACACATGGAAGAAATGATGAAGTTGGAGAGCTGAATGGAACATTTCAAAGGGAAACTCAAGAAGACAAAACTAATGAAATGCACAAAGACTTAGAGTTATAAAACCAAAAGAGATAGACATAACATATCTTTTTTTTCATAACATATCTTAAACTAAAAGAACTTGAGAAAAATATCAAGCTTCAAGTTGAAATCGTATTGATGCAGGAGCTACCAACAGATAATGGAAAAATTCCACAGAGTCACTGTACCAAAAAAAAAACCAGTCAACATTCAACCTATTCAGGAAGTTCCATCCGAACAAGAGCCAATGGTACTGTAAGAAGGAATCCATGTTGCGCCAAAGGCTTTAGTCCAAAATAAGGCTCCAGGATTTGATGGAAGACCAATTGAAATATTTCACCAAGCGTATGAAACACTGGAAACAAGTCTCTGCAAATAAATTTAGGCCCAGCCCCACTGCTGGAATTGAACCTCCGTCCCAGTGGGCCGCAGTCCCACGCACAACCACTACGCCACCGAGGCTCAGCTCTCTGCAAATAAATTTCGAAGACAAGTAGCCAGAGAACAGAGTGGAAGAGATCCATAGTTGTACCCATGCCAGAGAAAGGTGACCCAACAGATTGCTCAAAATTATTGAATAATATCATTGATACCATATTAAAATGAAATTTTGCTACTGATCACCCAACAATGGTTTCAGCAGTACACTGTCTGAAAGGCCGGGTTCATAAGAGGACTTTGTAAAAAGGGATATCATTTCTTAGATGAGATAAGTTTTGATGGAAAGCAGAGAATATCACAAAGACCTTTATTTGTGTTATACAGCCCATGCAAAGGAATATGACTGCATGAATCATAACAAACTTGAGAAGAATGGGGCCTCCAGAACACATCATTGTTCTCATACAGAACCTATACATGGACTAAGAAGGAGTTGGGCAAACATGAGTAGGGTCTGGTTTGCAACAAAATAGCTAATCTCATCTAAAGAAATCTGAACTGGGCAGGGCTTGATGTGAGTACAGCAGGCATCATCATCTTATCATACGCAGATGTCTTTATTACCTTTCATTTACATTCAGCCTGTGTAGCCTGTATTTAGAATGGAATCTTTGAAGACATTGTTCCATAAGGATTTCAATCATGTCTGGTGCTTTGTCAACTGTTCTTAAACAACCATCTTCAATATCATCTAAGGCATTATAGTCACAGGAAGTACATCTCTTCATTTTGTTTTTCACAACTTGGGTGACAAGAACAATACTCAATGTCTCATCTTCATGTTTCTTTTGATGAGCAATCTCAAATCCTTGTTATTTTGCTCAATGGCTTGTTCCTGTAGGAAGAACTTCAGTTGTGCCTGTGTTTATGGACACTTGGCATGCATTACTTCTGATGAAGCCCAGACGACATTCATTAGATAACTCACCCAAGTTTGGTTTCCAGTCAGTACAAGGATAAAGCTTTTGCGTGATGGAATCTTTTCAATACCTCTGCCTTAGAAGGAATCTATCCGTCTGAAGTAATAACCTACTGTTTTGAAAACAACAAGTATCACATGTCCACCTTTTATTCTAGGGGGACTGACCTAGAACCAAATGGCACTGTCAATATGTAAGTCGTTTCTTTTAATTAAAGTGCTTCTTATGAGAATCTACCTGTTTGGTTATCTGTTCACCTTCTGATAGACGTTTGAGGTGTTTCCAATTAGGAATTATTTCAACTAAGGCTCTCGTGAGTGCAGGATCAGCGAATTATTCAATGTGCTACTTCTAATCAGAGTCTCTAACTCCCACCAAACAACCTTGTCCTGAATTGGTCTGGTAAGAAGATGGGAGAAGATACTGCTAGGATTCATGTGAGTATAATTAGACCAGGATTCCTTGGAAAACCATCATGCAGAATGTAAAATGAGCCCTTTGATAGAAGGATCTCCTTACCTGCAAGAGCAAGGAGTAAAATATTTACTCTAGACTTGAGATTGCGGTGGAAGTGACCTTCTGCAGTCCCGATTACAGCTATAACATCAGAGAAGCAGCTGCAGAAGCAGAAGTCTGTGTATGGAAGAGTGTGGTGGGCTTCTCAAACCATGGGGCAAGTGAAGCTGAGTGCTTTTGTGTAGGAAGCTGCCTCGCAGAGTGGTGTGCCTCTGGACTCATAATTCACGGAGCTGCATTTACTGACCCACGACGTTACATGACCTCCTGTCAACTTGTGAAGGGGTAGATTCTCACCTGTCAATCGGGTCACAGCTACAGGATCTCAGTTGGAGCTGCCAAGGAGATAAATAGGTGGCTGGGAGCAGGAGAGAGATTCACTCCTTGTGAGACATGCTTGCTCACAAGACCCATGGAGGCACTCTATAGGCCTGGACCTGAAGGAACCATCCGGAGACCCCTTTGAGCACCGAGATGCCTCTACTGCCACAGGATTCACAGGACTTTCCACCCACTGACCTGGGATCTTCCTGTATTTGGCATCATTGTATGTGTTACATGAGTCTGAAAGGGAATTTATAGGCTGATATATGGGCTAATACCAGACTTACGTACTTAGAATGAGCTGAGCTGGGGTGCTCTCCAAAGGTACAATTCCTCTGTATATAAAGCTCTTTCTTATACACGAGTGTCTATGAATTTGTTTCTCTAGTCAACCCAGACTAACACAATACTATTGTTCTATTGTTGAGCAGTCTGTTGAGGCAACTTTGCTTGAAATGGGTAGAAAGACGCATCTCTTCCATTCCGGTGACCAAATGGATGTTTTCCAAATTTCTTGGCACACATTAGTGATTGCTTCAGGTTGCCGCTTTACCAGCTTGTTGAAGCATTTCATTGGATATTCCATCACCAACCCCATGGTTAGTGTAAACAGGACTCTATCATTTAAGAGTTTAATCTGTATATAGAGGAACGTTTTTTTCTAACTTTCACAGGGAAATAACCCAGTTTACATTTTCACTTAAAACATTTTATGCTAAAGACACCTTTATTTCAGTCTCGAGGAACCCTGGTGGGATAGTGGTCGGTGTTGGGCTGCTCACCACAAGGTCAGCAGTTTGAAAGCACTAGAGTCTCTGCAGGAGAGAGACAGAGGCTTCCTAAGCCCAGATTTACAGTCTCAGAGACGCACTGGGACAGTTCTCCGTGTCATATGGGGTCGCTATCTGAATTTCAGTTTTGTTTTAATCTCATCCCAATCACACCCCCTTCATCCTGCCATCCCCAGGCCACAACTACCATGAGTTGCATTTGATAGCTTTCGAATTTTAACACACACATGCTAGTTCAGTCACTCACGGGACGGACTTGCACACCACCTCACTCCCACTTAACTATAAGGGGAAGATTCGCTTTATGTTTACCTGGCACTCCTGAAATATATTTTCTTTTCTTCAAAGCATAGATAGTCAGGGAGACATTAGTTTCGGACCTAGGTGGCCGGGACATCCACTCTTGGATACCTATAAAGGGATTTTCCCTGTTCTTCAAGCCAGGACTTTTGCAAACATAAGAATGACCTGGAGACTTTTGATTAATTGTAGAACCAAATCAATTTATTGAATGAAAAATAAAGGTAAACCCAAAGCGAATTTGTTTGGGCTACTGAATGCTTATGCCTTGGACAAGGAGACTCTGTTTCTATGGTAATCTACTACGAGTCTTCCTCAAGCACCAAGCTTCCGAAGTTATAGTTGTTGAAGGAGATGTCTTCGTCTTGGAAAATGTGTATGTTTATCAGGTGGGCGCGGAGGAGTATAGTATCCTTGATCATGTGTTCTACAAGTTTAACGTCCAGATAGTCATATAACACCCGGTCTCCATGCTCTCTGGCCAAAAAGTAGAGGGCCAGGAGATTCGCTAAATTTTCCTCTTTTATTTGACAAGCAGACTCCATGGCTAGTAGTACGCTGCTCCAATCATGTCCCACAGGGGTCAAGGTGACATTTAGTTGAGGTTGAGAGCCTCGCAAAAGTTGGAACTTAATCAGGTCCTCCACATACTGAAGTTCAGCCAACGATAAACGAAGAAAGTAGCCGGTGAAGTTTGGTAGACGCATGCTTCCTTGATTGAAGTACGATGCTATGGAAAGGTATGCGAAGGAGGCACTGAATTCCTGGTTGATCTGGTGATCGATGGCATCCTTGGATTCATTTAGATATGCCGCGCCCAGCAGAGGTGTAGATGGACCCTCCATGGCCCAAGCGAAGACACAATACTAAAGGCTTTAGATCAAGCTACTGGCGGGGAGTCTGTGTCCTCCGAGGCAGCTAGTTGCGAATGTTGCAGACCGCTGCGTTCCAGAAGCTGCATTCACAATGCTACATTCTGAACCCGTCACAGCGCGGGGCCTGAGGTTACCATGGTTCTCCAAGCTCTACCAGATAAACAGATGAAGGGTGTGGCATATTAAGACCCGGATGTCAGACCCATTTACCATTGATGGGTGTGGGCCTCTGGGCGGGGCCACAACTTGGGATGCCAGCACAATGTTACTGGGAGGCTGGTTGCCGTGGGCTGCCTGGACTCCTCATCAGTGAGTGCGGCCCATCCAAAGTGTTTGAAGCACACCAGCAACTCTGGTACTCAGCTTCTGAGTGTTTCTGATCTGCACTTTGTTCTGATGAAGGTTTGGATGTATTCCTTGTATCCTGTGAGAGCATTGATGATCCTGATGATTCTTTTCTTTTTGCCCTTGAATTGATTCCAGCTCTTGCTCATCCCGCATGTGCAGTGTCCACAGCTTTTGAAAACTGCGTATAACCTATCAGACATCAGTTACCAGGCCTATCCTTTCAACTGTTTTTGTCCCCATATAACATTCAAATACCAAACAATTAAATGATTCACGTACATAAAGAGACTTCTGCCATTATCATAGTCAATTTTGGAATGTTTTCATCATTTTTGCATCCGGGGTCATTAGCATCTCCTATCCAGTCAACTGCCACTGTCATAAGCACAACAAATTCTTAATTTTGATACTTTCTCTATTGATTTACCTACTCTATATTTCATATGGTGGAACTGAAACAAAAAGGAGAAAAAATAAAGAGCAACTACTATAAAATGAAACAGTAAAACTCCATTCCAAAAGAAAATGGAAAGAAATAAAAATAGAACAAGTTAAAAATGAGTCAAAATCTGAAAACAAATGGCTACATGTTAAACTTAAACCAAACTCTTTGTCCATGTATCCTGTCTGTGGACAAGACTGTATTCAGTCCTGGCCAGTGGTGGGAGGGTATTCAAAGGAGGGGGAGGTAGGGGGAATTGGAAGGGGAAAGCCAACAAACCCAGGAACAAAGGAAACAAGTGATCTAAAATTGATCTTGAGGGCGTAGTATGACTGGTAGGGCTTGATCAAGTGCAACGTAGCCCAGAGAATTAATGACAGCCGAATGCGGGTCAAATATGACAGTGGGGGACAAAAGGAAAATAAAAGGAAATGGAGGAAGGAACTAGGTGGCAAAGTACATTTATAGAGGTCTAAAGAGAGGCATGTACACATGTAAACATATTTACATATATGATAAGGAACTAGATCTATGTACATATATGTATATGCTAAGTATTCAGGTGGCAGGTGGACATTGTGCCTCGACTCAAGAACCTCCTCAACACAAGAACACCGTGTTCTAACAATCCAGCATTCTGTGATGCTCACCTTCATGACACAATTGAAGACAAAATGGGTGCATAAGCAAATGTGGTGAAGCAAGCTGAGGGTGACCAGCTATCAAAAGATATCGTGTCTTGGCTCTTAATAGCTTAAAGATAAACAAGTGGCCATCTAGTTGAGAAGCAACAAAGTCCACATGAAGGAAGCACACCAGCCTGTGGATCATGAGGAGTCAAAGGGATCAGGTATGAAAGACCCAGAAAAAAATCATATTGATATGAATGAGGGGGAGGGTGGAGTGGAGACCCAAAGCCTATCTGTAAACAATCAGACATCCTCTCACAGAAGAATTATAAGGAAGAGACGAGCCAGTCAGTGTGCAGTATAGCACGAATGAAACATACAATTTTCCTCCAGTTCTTTAAGACCCCCCCCCCCCATCTTCCCAACTATCATGACTTCAATTCTACTGTACAAATCTGGCTGGAACAGAGTATATATATGGACAGGCACAGAACATGGACAGGCACAGATAAGAGCTGAAAACACAGAAAATCCAGAACAGATAAATCCCTCCTGACCAATAATGAAAGTAGTGATACCAGGATGGTAGCGGGAAGGTGAGGGGGAAAATGAGGGAATCGATCACAATGACCTACACATAACCTCTCTCAGAGGGACCAATAACAGGAAAGTGGGTGAAGGGAGACAGCGGTCAGTATAAGATATGAAAAAAATCAAAATTTATAAATTATCAAAGACTTATGGGGGAGAGAGGATGAGAGAGGGGGTAAATGATACCAAGGGCTCAAATGGAAAGAAAATGTTTGGAAAATGATGATGACAGCATACGTACAAATGTGCTTGACACAATAGATGTATGTATGGATTGTGATAAGAGCCATACAAGTCCCCAATAAAGTGATCTTTCAAAAACGCAGAGCCATCAGTGGCGTGCATTTGGGATTCCTGTGTGGTGTGGTGGTAGCTGCTGTAGCAGTTACCAGGTACCAAAACATCAGAGGCCGCAGCACCAGCTTTCCAATTGAATGACTTCAGGCAGGAGGCTGGCTTGCAGAGTGTAGAGGAGGTGCCCTTTGGACAAGGAGCTTTGTGACACTTGACCAAGCAGGGGAAAGGCCAAGGAATTACATGGCTGAGCAAATGAGGACCAGAAAGCGACGTGCTTGTTGACATAGTTAAGATGAGGCACTGCAAGCAAAAGGGCCATATCCTTAATATTTTTTTTTTATTCTGACCTGTTAACTCTCCTAGTAAACTCCAGAATTCTAAGTACTGTCTTTGAGTCTGTGTGGTCAATGCAATGGATGAGGGAATCCAGTAGAGAAGGCTTCCCTGCCATTTCCTCACAGGTCCAGCATGCGCGAGGGAAGTCCTGGCTGCCAAAACAGGGCAGCTGGGGAGAGGGATTGGCACTTGCAACTCCTGGTATGAGAGCCCCTTCTTTTTGCCCCCCACTCCCCAAGGATGTGGCTCATGAAAATGAATGTCAAGTGATTGAAATCCAATGAAGATACTATCCAGAAATTGACCAGCTCACTCTAGGGACTGACCTTAAAGTGGGTCTCTCTGAAATGATGCAAAGAGGTTGGTGGGATCCCTCAAACATCCTCATGCCTATACTTGATCCAGTTATCACACCTGATTATATGCTATTCACCTTCGGTCTTGTATACTTAGTTAGGTACTTAATTCCCAGGACCGAAGTAGGAACTCCACCACTGCAAGGGAAAGGGTTTGGTGCTTAGAAAAAGAATGGCCAAATATGGGCAATTCAGTATAGGAACACATGTTCACACTGTGTCTGAATTTGTTAACATATTAATTTGGGGAGTAGAAAGAGCCTCACAATTAAGCACACCTAAGCCAAACTTTTTCAAGATGCTAGGAGACACTAAGAAAAATGTTCATTTAAAAAAAAAACAGAGTAATAGAAATTTAATAATAAAAAAATCACAAACACAAATAAAGTCTATCATCATGGATTCAATTCCAACTCATAACCACCCTTCAGAAGATTCCAAAGCTATACATTTTTATGGGAGCAGACAGTCTCATCTTTTTCCTTTGGAATGACTAATGGGTTTGAACTACCTAACACGCAACTAGCGGTTACCTGACAACACTGCCTGGGGCTTTCCTTATGTAACAGGACCAACAAAATACGGGCACCATTCACTGTTAAAAAGCAAATATCCAAATGAACCTTCAGTGACTTCCTTGACAGGAAAGGATGTAGAGCAGGGGTTAGTAGAAATTGACTTTATCTGCCCTACCCCTTCCAGATTTTATTTATTTATTAAATTTTAATGTATATGTATACATACATTATATATAGTACATTTGCCAAGTCACCATTTTTCAGGTGTACAATTTAGTATCAGAACTTAGAAGCAGCCTCCAGGTTACCAATGAGACCCCCTTTTTGTGTCTTCATGAATTTGTAAAACATAAATTATTCTTATTTAGTCAGGAATGGAGCCCAGGTGGCTTAGTGGTTTACGTGTTGGACTGCTAACTACAAGGTCAGCAGTTTGAAAACACCAAATACTCTGCAGAAGAAAGAAGCAACTTAGCTTCCATAAGTGCTAACATCTTATAAATCCACAGCGACAATTCTATAGGGCCGTGATGAGTCACAACAGATTTGATGGCAGCAAATTTGGTTTGTTGCTTTGGTACAAGAATAGGAGCCACAGTGGATAGGCTTTGAGCTGCTAGTCCCAGGGTAGGTGGTTCAATCCTAGGAGCCATTAAACCCCAGTCAGGGTCACTACACTATGAGTTGGAATTGACTCAATGGCAGTGGGTTAGAACAAGAAGGGGTACAAAGCCTTTCCAATGGTTTAAGAGTTACTCATGCTGCAAATGAGGGGGTTGTTTCAATTGTTTTAAAGCAGCAGTTCTCAACCTGTGAGTCGTGACCCCTTTGAGGGGCTGCCTGATTCATAACATCAGCAAAAATACAGTTATGAATTAGCATTGAAAATAATTTTATGGTTGGGGTGTCAACACCACATAAGGAACTATATTGAAGGGTGGCGGCATTAAGAAGGCTGAGAACCACTATTTTAAAGTGAAGGCCGCTTTACATGACATTAAAAGTAGGAGTTTACGACAGCCCTAAGGTTCATAAACTGGAGACTACCTGTAGATAATCATGCTGTACCTCCATCACTAATATCTGGTGCCATGCTTCCATCACCGTAAACAAAACTCCCAAAGTGACTTCTCCAGGGTCCCCTCTATCCTGCCTCTGAAAACTATGAATAAAGTCTGATATCTATATATTTGCCTATTCTTATTTCACATTAAGTGAGAACATACATGTTTCTCTTTTTGGGGTTAACAGTATAACTAAGTGTAAGTTTTTCTCACTTAAACCATGTCGTAGCATGGGCCAGGACTTTATTTCTCTTATGGCGGAGTAGTATTCTCTTGGGTTATGTATCACCTTTTGTTTATCCACTCCTCCGTTAGTGAAGACTTAGGCTGTTTTCCCCTTCTGGCCACTGGGAATGTGCATAGTGTTACAATCAACACTGGTGTGCAAGTGTCTGCTCTTTTTTTAAAAAAAATCATTTTATTGGGACTCATACAGCTCTTATCACAATCCATACATCCATCCATTGTGTCAAACACATTTGTACATTTGTTGCCATCATCATTTTCAAAACATTTCTTTCTATTTGAACCCTTGGTGTGTTAGTCTGGGTAGACTAGAGAAATAAATCCATAGACATGTATATGGATATAAGGAAATGGGACACTGAGAAAGCACCCTAGCCCAGTGCAGTTCAAAGTCATAAATCTGACATTAACCCATATGCCCGATATCAGTCTATAAAGTCTCCTTCCGACTCACGAAGTCACAGGTCAGTGGGTGCAGAGTCCCGGTGCCGAAGGGGTCTCTCCAGGGCTCCTCACTTCCAGGGCTCAGAGTCCAACAGCATCCAGTGGTGGTAGAAGCAACTCAGTGCTGGCAGGGCTCCAAGTGGCTTCTCCAGCTTCAGAGGTCTGGTTCCATCAGGGTAAAGCTGTGCGGCTTCTCCTCCGGGCCGTCTGGCTCCTTGGACGCTGCCATCTTGTTTTGTCCGTGGTTCATTGTCTCTCAGACTAACTCCCAACAACTGAGGAGATAGCTTCTCATTTCCACGAGGGAAATATCACGAGATTTCCCAGAAGTCTCAGGAGAAAGTCATGCCCACATGGAGGTCTCATTGGCTACTTAATGGCTATCTCCAGATTAACAGGCTAGACTCCACCCCTACATCTCAATCATAATTAACATAAGCACATGACCGCCATACATGGCATCAGCTCATCATTTCCCCGCTCCCCTCCCTCATGAACTTGAAAACTTATAATATTTTAAATGTCTTATACTGATCAATGTCTCCCTTCACTCACTTTTCTGTTGTTGGTCTCCCTGGAAAGGGGTTATATGCAGATCATTGTGATTGGTTTTCCCTTTCTTGTTGTGGCTTTCAACTCTTTGGAGAAAATACCAAAGAATAGAATTGCTGGGTCATGTGATAAAATTTATGTTTAACTTTTAAAAGAACAAAAAAGGTGGGCAGCACCCTGAGCATGCACAATAGGAAGAATCTCAAGTTTTTCAGTAATGAAACCATGAGAACAAAACAAACTAAAGTCTATCACAGTCATCTTGCCACAACCAAGTACGCTCTGCAGATTGCAATTTTAATTTGTCTAGAAACTTCACAAGTATCCCCCACCTTGTTCTACTGATAGCATGCACTCAATAAAGGCCAGGCATGGAGTCATTGCGTTTTCCATTTCCAGGAGTGCACAGTATTGGTGGGCGTTACAAACAGCACTCACCAGTCAATGCTGGTCTTCTCAGTGTACTGGGCGCCCTCCAAGGAATTCCCGGTGTTGAACATAGTGTCACAGGCGAATATACATTACCACCCAATGCAGCACAGCAAGTTTACTCTGCTGGTTTAGGTATTAACTGCATGTTTTCATTCCCCTTGAATCCAAGTAAGAGAATCATTGACAGAGCTTCATGAAAGGACTCCATCTAACAAAACCAAGCTGTAGAAGTTTCTGTGTTGAAGCAGAGGGGCAAGCAAGCTTTTTCTCTTAAGGTATGTATTCCTTGCTGAGCTTAATGAGGAGAAAATCTACTGTTAGTCTAGTGCCAGGGTTGGCAAACTGTGGCTCTCAGCCCCATGCGGCTCTTTTGGTATGTACATGCGGCCCTGAGGCAAATTGAAAAAAAAATTAAAGGATATTATTCAGATCATGGAGATTTCAATTTATTTATGAAAATATATTTATGGCTCATGAATAATATTTAAATTGTTGTGAGCGACTGAATGAGCTGCTCCAGCTCAAAACTTTGCCACCGTGGGTCTAGCCCAATGCAAATTTCAATATTTATCACCTGCCCTCAAGTCTCCCTGATCCTCACAGCTGGACAGATGTCTTTCAGTTGAACCACTTGGAAGATACAGAGGAGAGCTGTTTTATGTGGAGCTGGGGAAATTTCAGCACCAACCTCAGAGAAGGATCAAGAACTGAGACAACTTGCTCTCTTCCATGGCCTCGGAGCTCCGGCAACCTGAAGAAACAACTCTCGCAGAAGTAAAAGATGACCGCAAAGGAGTTGCGTGGTTGCCTGCCTGCAATGCTTGCTTTTTCTCTCAAAAGTAATCATTTAAACATAAAGTAAACACTAATTAGAATCCAAAATTCTATTACCTTACGACAATTTTGGTTGTTGGCTAAGCATTGGCCTGCAAACCACAAGGTCAGTGGGTTCAAACTCTGCTGCTCCACCAGAGAGAAATTAAGCTAGCTGCTCCTGTAAATGTGGACAGCCTCCACTACACTAGATAGGGTTATGCTGAGCCAGCTCCCACCCAATGGCAGTATGCAAGTCAAATTTTAAAATCGAGGAACTTTCCAGGCAAGCATATCATTAAAATTCTCAAACGCATTGCCATCACATCAATACTGTGAAGCAACCCTGTAGAAGAGGGTAGAAGCACCCCACCCCACTGTTTACAGGAACAGAAAACTCGGTCTTTCTCCTGAGTAGCGGCTGGCTGTTTCAAACTGCTGACTTTGTGGTTAGCAGCCTAACTCATAACCTTAGCTACACCACCAGGACACCTCATATAATTACAGCACATTATGCACTCAACCCATGAAGCATTTAGGGTCTCTTGATCATTCAAGCCATACTCCCTTGGGCATGATTATTTGGAGATCAAACAAATCAAAACAAAAAGCAGTCCTCCCAAGCAATGGTAATTGTGAACACTATCTTCAGCCATATCTATTCCTTTCTCGAACTTCTGGTATTTCCTGTAAGAATCTTCTTGTATATATACATCCCTCCCTCCTAATCTTTTCTATCGCTTTCTTCTGCCAGGAAAATGAAAGCAAATGCCATCCTCATAGAAATCTGTTTGGTCTACATATTAATGCTGCTATGAGCCAAATTTCCACAGGAAACAAAGTCATGGCCACAGTCCGTCTGTCACAAACTTCCGCAGTTTTTGCTTGTTTTGTGGATGCCGTAGTGTTGAAGCCAACTCATAGGGAATCCGTGGGACAGAGTTGAACTACCCCATAGTGCTTGCTTGCCTGTGTGGGTGCTAATGACTGGCCGTTCAGTTAGCAGTCCAGGGTCGAATCTTACATACCAGGCCTCCTTGCATGGTTTCTTTTTTTAAAAATTGCAGCAAAAACCATGCTACAGTGTATCTCTGATTTTTGCCACGTCTTTTTCAAAGGTTTTGATAGTTTCAAAAACAACCCATCAGCCAGTTAGAGCCAAGTCCACTCTGACTCATGGTAATTCCATGTGTTCCAGAACAGAATTGTACTCCACAGGCTGATTTTTTGGAGGTAGACTGTCAGTTCTCTCTTTATAGGTGGACTCAAACTGCCTACATTTGAAAGTTCCCTCATAGTGTATAGGAGAAAGACGAGACTGTCTGCTCCCTTAAAGACATACAGTCTTAGAAACCCAAAGGCACAGTTCTACTCTGTCCTAGAGGGCAGGCACCATGAGTTGGAAGTGACTGAATAGTGACTAATTTGGTTTGGGGTTACCCAGTGCCATCAACTATTGCAGCGTTAGAGAAACAATACGAAACAAAAGCACAGCTCTCAGTCTGGGTGATCAAATAAAAGTTCGGCATTTGCCATATTTGGGACTCAATGCAAGACAATGACAGAAGTGCCTTCAATGGAGGCATAAATTAGACACACACCAGAAAACAAAGCTATAACCTGATACTAAAGGTTCTTCATGTGTGAAAGGGCTACATTTTTTATTTCATAAAGTTTGTGAGTAGATTTAAGTAGATAATATGTCTAATGTGCATTCAACATAGGGCCTGTGAAGAAAGAAATGCTAAACTTTTTACTTTATTATCAATACTACTTTTGTTATCGAGCTTTTCTGTATACTTCCCTCATTCTGAATGCTACTATGACTCTCTATTGCCAAAAATACTTTTATATTCTGAATGGCCTCTTGGAGAGTCATGTATTCTGTTAAACATCTAGACTATTAGTTATGACCCTAGAGGTCTATTCTGCCTTCTGGGGAAAATATTTACACGTGATTTATGGAGTTTGTGAAAAAATATAAAATCTACCATGGACTATCAAAAGTACAAACAAATCTACCTTGGAAGAACTACAGTCAGAATGTTTCTTTGAAACAAAGATGGCAAGATTCTTTCTGTCTTATGTATCAGAAAGAAACAATCCCTAAAGAAGAACATCATGTTTGGCAGAGAGTTATCAAAAAAGAAGACCCTCAATTAAATGGACCAACACTGTGGCCACAATACTGGGCTGAAACAAAGTAATGATCTTGAGAATGGCTCAGCTCCAGGCAGTTTCTGTTGATTATGAACCAGAAGCTACTCAAGAGGACTTAATGACAGTAACAAAATACCATATAATTTTGCAGCTAGAAAATTGTGATTTGACTTTTGGCACAACTACCTATTCCTGCCTCACTTAAGAGAAAGCCTTTTCAAGTCAGTGATAATGGTTCTTTTATTCTGGATTCTTGGAAGATCTTCTTTACCCATAGGCCCACCTTAACAGTACCCCGGGCTCCTTAGTCAAGGGAGTCAAGCCTAAATAGGAAGAAATACGCCTGCGGAGCAATAGTACTAGAATTTTTCAAGGAACCAAAAGAATACTCCTTTCCCTATCCCAATTAATCCAAGTGGCTCTACCTAACACAGAGCAGAGCAAGTGGATTCCATGGATCTGCCTGGCAACTATAAGAGCAGTCCAGTGGGTGAGTTTACTAGGCTATGCCATTTTCTAATATCCTCACTGGATATCGCATTATACGTCACACATGATCATGATCAGCAGGAAGAGAGATGTGAGAGGACTCAGCAGTGACCTTGAACACAGAGCACTGAGTTAGAATTATCCTGGTTATACTACTTACCTGCTGAGGACTTTTGGGAAGTCACTGCTGTATATTCATTCCTTCATCTGTAAAATGGGAACAGTGACAGGAACCAACATGACAGGCTTTCTTTTATTTCCTTTCTTCTTCTTTACTTGATGATGCAATTTTTCATGTGTACCCCAAATTAGAAATAGTGGTAAAATAAATTGTCAGTTACCCATTATAGTTATAATTTCTTTTAAGACAATACTTGACTAGTCATGACAGGGTTTTTGAGAGGATTAAATTCATATAAGTTCTTATAGTAGACCCTCATGCATCAGATCCATTCAATTGATGTTTTGTCTTACCTTCATCAAACTAACCATGTAACTCAATTCCACAATTTTACAAATAAGACTACCGAGGCCTCCCAAACAACCCTATTCTCCAAGATCACACACACAGCACAGCCAGGGTTGGAATCCACATGGATGCATTTAAAGGCCACCAAACAAAATATGATTACAGGTAGAATGTAAAGGATTCTCTGAGGGGATGGGGAACTTGGGTAGTTCTCTCAGGGATGTGCACAGTCTTGATAGTTAAAATATCTCATTGATTCTGAAATTTAATAATTATTCAGGAAGTACAAAAGATATAAATCAGAAGTGAGGCCTGTCAAATTCTTGCATCTGCAAGCATTGGTAGATTTGGCAGGGATTTATTTTGATGCTCATGTGCCTCCTCTTCATTTGTCACCCAAGGTTATAATAAAGATTTAACATTAATGAACACCTCAAGACCAACAGAAATACTGTCTTTTAAACTCAAGGTCAGCAGCATACGCAGTTCTCAGCGACATGGACCCCAGAACAGGTGATTCAGAAGAATTTTAACTTCTACATCAATCACCTTACTGAATCCAAACCTCTCTCCTGTGCAGATTTTACTGAGGGCAGCACATTTGGGGAGGGGTGGGAGGCTTAGACTCCACTAATTTTATCACACTGACTGGAGACATCTATCCATTCAACACTGACAGCAAAACTGAGGGTTCAAGCAAGAGAGAGGTACTCCAGAGAGTCATCTGTGTTGTGTTATGCTAAAGAATCCCACCACTTGTCTGCTTCGACCCATACCAAATGGCCTCAAATTCCCACCTTTCGTTCCTTAACCTATGTTGAATCACTGTGTGACTGATTGCTCTGCTCTGCCACTCCACTCCCACCCGAACCATTTTACTTTCCTTTTTAGATCTTGAGAAAATTCTAGTTGACTGTGGGCCAACTCTCAGTTCTATTATTTGGGGGATTAAACACTCTCTCCTGAGCCTTAGCAACCAATCACATTGCTGAAATAGGTTCCCCTGGTGACCCTTTCTGTGTATGCACACTCATTTGCATTTGAACAAAGGCCCCCCTCCCCCTTATGCCCTCAGCTCATTCTCCCCAACTGGAAAAGCACTCTTTCCCAAGTGCATACTGATTTCCGACCCATCGTTTTACATCTGAATAATTTTCCCTTTCAATTTCAACCCCTTTCATTCAACTTTGATGTTTCAACAAGACCCAACCAGCTGCAGCTCCCTACTTCTCGTCACGCCCCTTGGTGCTTTGAGTCATCGACCTGAACAAGGAACCTGAGTATTTCAAAGGTCCTGCGAAGGATTCCCATTACTCATGTTAGTTTGTCGATGCAGGTCGCTGTGATCCTGGAAGAATCTCAAATACCACCAGTACTTCCAGTGGTAGCAGGGTCACCTACAGTGGGCAGGTTTCAGTGGCAGTAAGGACCCACTGTGTGACATTTCCCAGCCTGCACCCCATCCATTTTTATTCTTGTGCCTTTCTGTCTACACCCATCATCATCATCATCATCATCATCATCATCATCATCATCATCATCATCATCATCGCAGGTTATATAGCACTGCCATGGGCCAGGAACACTTATAAGTGTGTATATGTACATATACAAGAGGAGGCTTCCAAAGGTTCATGGAGAAATTCCATTATCTTTTCATTCCATTCCTCCAGGAATTTTGGATGCCCATTCACTTGTCACTTTATTTATCCTCAAAGCCACCTTACTTCCCATGAGCTCGGACCGAACTCAATGTCACAGACTCTATTCTGACTTATAGCAAACCTACAGGGCAGAGAAGAGCTATACCTTTGGATTTCCAAGACTACAACTCTTTTTTTTTTTTTGCTTTTTTGGGCATCACTGCCCTCTGGTGGTAGGAGTAGGAGGCCCAGCCTTTGCTCCTGTGGAGCTGGAATTGAACCTCCATCCCAGTGGGCCGCAGTCCCGCGCACAACCACTATGCCACCGGGGCTCAGTCCCCAAGGCTATAACTCTTTACGATAGCAGAAGAGCCTCATTTCTCCCCCTGCTTTCTCCCTTCAGTTAGGCACTTATTTCTCTGAATTTTACAGATGAGTCCTCAGAGAGGTAGAGAGGTTAACTGCCCTGAATCACCTAGTCAGTAAATGGCAGAGTGAGCACTGGTGTAATAGAAACAACTGTCAAAGGTTGGCCACTGCTCACTATTTTCACCACTGTTGTGTGCAGCTCCCTGGTAGATCCAGGAATCCTGAGCTCAAAGGTTGCATCTTAGACCACACCTTTTATGGTTTCCACACTTGTGGCACTGAAGTCAGTTCCTCTGGCAGCCCAGATCACAAAGACCCATCTTGCACTAACAAGCATTGATTTTCAGCTTTAGAACTTAATTTGCCAATTAGAATTTTTAAATCCTGCAGGACAGTATCCCACCCTCTTCTAAGTCCAGAATCATTAAAAAATATCCAATAAAGACCCACTAGGACAGTCGTTCTCAATCTGTGGGTCATTATTGGGGGGGGGGGTGTCTAACGACCCTGTCACAGGGGTCGCCTATGGAAAACACATAAATATTTCATGATATACAAGTACTTACTCTTTTGTGATTAATCACTATGCTTTAATTATGTTCAATTTGTAGCAATGAAAATATATCCTGCATATCAGATATTTGCATTATGACTCATAACAGTAGCAAAATTACAGTTATGAAGTGGCAACGAAGATAATTTTATGGTTGGGGGTCACCACAACCTGAGGAACTGTATTAAAGTCATGGTCTTAGGAAGGTTGAGAATCACTGCACTAGGAGCAGCCCTGGTAGCATGGTAGGTTATAAGTTCAAAACCACCAGTCGCTCCATGTGAGCAAAGATGAGGCTTTCTACTCCCCTAAAGAGTGATGGTCTCAGAAACCCACAGGGGCAGCTCTACGCTGTTCCGTAGGGTTGTCATGAGTCAGAATGGACTCAAGGGCAGCGAGTCTTTTTTAAGACCCACTGGGACATTGGGTGGTTCTCTCATACATTGTATTTTTCCAGCATCATTCTTTCTCATTATTCAGTGGTCCCAAATCCATCAAGTTAATTTTAGTCTTGGCATTCCCTAGTCATTGGTGATTCATGTTCAATTATAACATTGAGGTAGGTATGTTCTCTGTTGTTGTGTTCCCTCAAGTTGATGCCAACTTAGCATGACCCTATAGACAAAGGAGAACATTCCCAAGATGTTTCCTAGGTTAAAATCTTTATGGGAGTAGATAGCAAGGTATTTTCTCCCACAAGGCCACTGTTGCTTTAGAACCACCAACTTTTCAGTTGACAGCTGAGCCCTTAACCAAACCAAACTCACTGCCATTTAGTCTATTCCAACTTAATTTTTAAAAATAGTCATCCTTAACCAGGACTCCTGAGTTTCCTTTAACCAGTCCCACCCAATTTACCCCAGACAAGAAAGAAGCAGAAATTTCACTCTTGTAAAACACCACAACTTAGAAACAAAACAAAATAAATTGCTAATGGATTTCAGGAGACATGACAAATCTATACTGCAATAAGAGGGAGGAGCTTCATGCCAAATAGAAATCATGATTATATACGTTCTGATGGAAATTAGGAGGTAGTAGGAGGAGGAGCAGACAGTTAATAGCCACCAATCTGGCAAATTCCATGATGAAATGATAATGGTACTTTCTGAAATACCAGAGCAGGTAGTCAAGGGGAAAAGCATTTCTTTCTCTTTGGGGATCCCTGCACTTGTCCTCTGCTTTTTATCCCATCTTTGCTATAATTTTTTGCTATTTATTTGATCTCAGATAAGATCTAAAGGTCTTAGTGGTATAGTGGTTACACATTTGGCTGTTAAATACTGGGTCAGCTGTTCAAAACCATCTTGGGAAGAAAGCAAGCCCTCTCTTAGTGTTGGGAAACTAACACTAGTTTTACCCCTATCTTATCAGGTTGTTCCCTCTGAGTGAGAATGTACTCCATAGCAGTGAGTGCCATTTTTATTTCAAGACTTGGAACCTCTCAATCTTCACCTCTGATCTGTAAGACCTGTAAAATGAAGACATTAGGCAAAATCCTAGCCTTATTGTTTGCAGTAGTCTGAAGTACTTAAAAGAAAGAGGATCAAAAGGTGAAGAATGGGAAAGCAGAAGTTAAGGGGGGCAGGAAGAAAGGATGGAGGAAGCAGGAGATGGAGAGAGGAGGGAGAGAAGGAAGAGAGAGGAGTGTAGTGGTTTCTCTCTGTGTTTTCAGTAAGCAGCATCAAAGAGGTAACTCTATTGTTTGGTGGCTACAACTAGTCAAAGTCATATAGTTTCAGGACATTGGATTCCTATTGCCAATTGCGCTATCAGGTATGCTTTATATTGCATGAACTGCAAGGTTAGCTATTCAATTCTGCCAGGTGCTCTTTAGGAGAAATATGAGGATTTCTAGGCTGGTGAAAAGTCACTATGACTTGGGACTGACTACATGGCTGTGGGGATTAGAAACCAATAAGTTGCAAATAGAGGCATGCTAAGGGTGTTGTGTCAAAATGTATTCTAGGAAGTAAAAAATCATTGTCCATGGGAACAAGGGATCATAATGTAAAGAATCTCCCCCCCCCCCATACACTGTGCTCAGATTGCCATCGTTTATCTACTTGTCTATGTGATAGTTCACTCCCACAGAGCCAAATGGCCAATTGAAAGTTCACGAGACATCTAGGTAAAGCTTATCTCGTCTATATGATTTATGACCCTGCCAGCTTTCTCTTGTTTTCTGTATAAGATTCACAAAACCAAAACCCATTGCCATTAAGGTGATTCTGACTCACAGTAACCCTTTAGGTTTCCAAGGTTGTAAATCTTTACAGAAACAGACTCATTTTTGTCCTGTGGAGCAGCTGCTGGGTTTGAACTGCCAACCTTGAAGTTATACATGCAAGGCATCAGGGCCCCTTTCTCTATATTCATGGAGACTTAAAAACATTTAGGGTAAAACCACCATTACCTTTTAATTCACTTTTTCTATGAGTTTTTGAAGTCTTTCAGATATAATTCTGAATGGTGGGATATTTTGTATTTTTCCTTAGCACTGCCCAACTTAAGCTGCATTATTCCTCATAAAATTCCTTTTCTTTCACTCCTAACAGAATGAGATTTTCTTCTTTCACAATCCTCAGAGTTCACTCTGTTAAAGTCATCCTGAAGGTCAAAGTAAGTGCGGACTTAGGATGAGTGAGTTAAGAGAGAAGTACAATCCTTTGCAAGAGTCCTTGTAAGTTTCTTTGTTCTTCAACTACAAACAAACATCTGGAAGGAAGAAGTTCACTTAGGAAAGTTCAAAGCCTCTTTTCAGAAGTGAAGGCAGTGAAGAAGAAAGTCAGACAGATGGAGCTGCACTGACTCCCCGCATCAATAGTGCTGCAAACATATTTGAGCTCTCCCACTAGGAGGTTGTGCTCTAATCTCCAAAGGCCAAGAATGTACACATAAGCCGTCTAGCAGAAAGACAGAGCATTGCCTTTGGCTTTCAACTCACTAGACACAAAACTAACATACTTCTCCTACTACTTAATGTGTGACCGGATCAAACACCCTGTGTCATGTATCAAGTTGGGGTAATACCCCTAGTTCATGGAGGGAAAAAAAAACTTCCAAACCAAACTCGCTCCCACTGAGTTGTTTCCAACTCATAATGAGCATATTTTGAGGTCGAAAATCTTTTCCAGAAAAAACAGCCTGACCCACAAGTGGCCAGTGGATTTGAACTGCTTAGGTGATAATATCATGGAGGTATAACCCCAAATGTAGGTATTGTGAGGATTAAATGCCTAGTTGATGTGTTTATCTACAATGCTTTAAACATAGAATGTACTCAAGAGATGGCATCTAGGCAAACCCTGAAATTATAGCCCTCAGATGCCCATCAAAGATGAAAGTTTCAGTCAAACAGTAGACAGGCTGATGAGGCTAACAAAAACACCCTTGAGGACAGGACTCTGCAGATCAATCATAGAAGACCCAAATGGCAGGTCTTGGCCAAAGACAAAGTCCCAAGAGCAAGAAAGGGACAGAAACAGGAGCCCAAGGAAGAAGTCGGATAAGTGCTATTACTCTGAGGGGATCTCAACTCATGTCATGAAGCGATTTATGTATAAGTTGTTTGGTGGGAAACTCGTACACTCCATAAACTTTCACCCAAAGCACAGTACAGTGTTCAAACAAATAGCTACAGTTTAATCCTACTCCCCAAGCAGAGCCAACTAACTCGTCAATAGATGTCTCCTCCATCACGTGATTTGAAAAGTGAGAGGAAGGAGTTTGCTGCTAGCTTTTCTTCCCATTCAAATGGCTTTGTCCCAGAAACTTCTCCTATAAAGGTATATCTTCTAGCTAAGTGCTAGCATTTTAAGAGAGAGACATACTCAAGCAATAATATAGTTTATTGCAAAATATCAGACTTAATTAAGTAGGTCTCGGCAAAAGGGACAGGTAGTGGTAAGGAGTATTAAAAAATAATTAAAATGTCAAGACATTAAAACAAAACAAAAAGTTGATGTTTTTAATGGTGGTTTAAGTGGGTTTTTATGAAGGACAGTACAAGTTTCAGATTTTAC
Source organism: Nesogale talazaci (assembly GCA_004026705.1). Taxonomy (NCBI): domain Eukaryota; kingdom Metazoa; phylum Chordata; class Mammalia; order Afrosoricida; family Tenrecidae; genus Nesogale; species Nesogale talazaci. The sequence goes on from PVJH01002800.1 coordinate 80,755, forward strand.
CATCCCATTGGGGGTTGAGAGTGGGCCCTCAACCATGTGGAAGAAAGTACCCATGCATGCAGATCTTGGGGGGAACTCCAGGAAGCCAGAAGCCCAAGAACCCTTGAGCAGTGGCTCTCAACCTGCAAGTCGCAATCCCTGTGGGGGTCAAACAACCCTTTCACAGGGGTTGCCCAATTCATAACAGTAGCAATATTACAAATATAAGTAGCAACAAAAATAATTTTATGGTGGAGGAGGTCAACCCAACATGAGGAACTGTATTTAAAGGGTCACGGCATTAGGAATGCTGAGAACCACTACCCTAGAGGCTAAAAGAGAATCACTACCCTAGAAGCTAAAAGTATGTGGACCAAAAGTTGTAGTTGCGAGGAGGCCCAGAGTGGACACAAATGCACCTGGGCAGAGGGAGTGAGACCCTCCCTTTCTACCTGCCTCTGTCCAAGAACAGGGTAAGAGAGCTTCCCAGAGCTTGCTCCATGTTTTATTTTTAATTTTTTTTAATTGGGGGCGCATACAACTGTTATCACAATCCAAACATACATCTATTATGTCAAGCACATATGTTGCCATCCTCATTCTCAAAATATTTTCTTTCTACTTGAGCTGTTGGTATCAACTCACTTTTTCACTCCCTCTCTCCCAACCTCCCCCCTTCCAAACACTTAATAATTTATAAATCATTTTTTCATGTCTTACACTGTCCAATGTCTCCCTCCATCCACTTTTCTGTGATCTGTCCTCCATGGAGGGGATCAATTCCCCCCCCCCCTGCCCTTTCCCCTTCTGGTATCTCTACACTCATTATTGGTCCTGAGGGGTTTATCTGTACTGAATTTCTTGTGTTTCCTGGCTCTTATCTGTACCAGTGTGCATCTTCCATTCTACTTGGATTGGTAAGGTAGAATTGGGAGTATGATAGTAAGGGGACAGGGGGAAGGACACATTAAAAAACTAGAGGAAAGTTGTATGTTTCAATGGTGCTATACTGAACCCTGACTCACTCATCTCTTCTCTGCAACCCTTCTGTAAGGGGATATCCAGTTGCCTACAGATGGGCTTTGGGTCGCCACTCCATATTCCATCTCATTTACAATGATAAGATTTTTTGTTCTTTGATGCCTGATATCTGGTCATAATGACTCCATGTGGGTGATACTTTTATCTTTTGATAGCTGGGCACCATCAGCTTTTTTTACAAAATTTTTTATGCACCTGTTTTGTCTTCAGTGATCATGTCATGAAGATGAGCCTCATGGAAAGCAGTTTAATAGAACAAAGGGATCTTGAGTTGAGGGAGTACTTGAGTAGAGGCCCAATGTCCATCTGTTACCTTAAGACTAAGCTTATAAATATATGCACATAGATGTATTTCACCATCCTCATATAAATACATTTACATATGTACATGTCTGCATTTAGACCTCTATTAATGCACAAAGCAAACACAACAAATGGCTCAATGTTTTTATTTAACAAAACTAAATCAATGCCATCAAGTCAATTCTGAATCATGGCAGCCCTATAGGACAAGATAGAAAGGTCCCTGTGGGTTTCCAAGATTACTTTTCACAGGAGTAGAAAACTTTGTCTTTCCCAGGCTGACTGGATGATGACTTTAAATCACTGATCTTGCAATTAGCAGCCCAACTTGTAGCTATTATGACACCATAGTATGACACCATTATCTCTGCAAGTCCTTAAAAGTTTTTAAAGAAGTAGGTAAGATGTGCTTATCACAGGGTTGGGAGTATACCTAGTCAGACCCCATGACACAGAGATAAAACACTATGGGTGTGCAGCAGAGTAGCAGGAGGAGATCACGGAGTTCCCAAGGGAGTGCCAAGGATATACTTTAGGGCCAGGATGTGCCACCCCATTAGACTCAACCAGGGGACACTCCTCGAAGTCAAGGAGCAGACCTTGAACAATTTATAGGTTTTTCTTTTGTTATTATTATTTTTGTTTATTTACTTATTCATATATTTTTCTAGATATTGGTTGTATTGTTGTCACTGTGTTTTCTTTTGTTGCTTCATCTTACATGTCTGTTTTTTTGTGAATATTATTATCTCTGCAAGTCTATCTAGATAAGATAGGCTGGATGAACATTCTGGGAGAAAACAATGAGACTGATGTTTCCAGGGGGACAAGGGAGAGGGGGAAAAGGTGGTGTTGACCAACCCAGGGATGAGGAAACAACAAGTGATCCAAAATCAGTGGGAAGGTGGGTGTGAGAGGCCTGATAGGGACTGATCAAGAGTAATGTAACCAAGAGAAATTACTGAAAGCCAAATGAAGGCTGAGCATGATAGTGGAACAAGAGGAAAGTAAAAGGAAATAGAAGAAAGAACTGAGAGGCAAAGGGTATTTATAGAGGTCTAAATACAGGCATGAACATATTTACATATTTTATATATGATGGGAAAATAGATCTACATGCATATACTTATAGGGTTAGTATTAAGGCATCAGATGGACATTGGACCGCCACTCTAGTACTTCCTAGATGCAAGAACACTTTGTTATATTGCCATTCCTTGTCCCCACTTCTATTCAATATCATACTAGAGGACCTAGCTAACAAGACAAGGACATTAGAAGGACAGCAGACAGCAGAAGACAGCAGAAGGACATTAAAGATATCCACATGGGAGAGGAGGAAGTGAAACAATCACTATTTGCAGGTGACATGAACCTGTACATTGAAACCCCCTCAAGATCCACAATAGGAGTACTTATAGCAATAGAGGAATATGAAAGAGTGGCATGATACCAGATCAACACACAGAAGTCGGTAGGTTTGCTATAAACATCAGACAGGATCATGGAAGAAGAGATCAAGAAGGCAGTACCCTTCACAGTATCCAAGAGCAATCTGAAATATCTAGAAATATATTTAGCAACAACAAAAGAACTAAAGACTTATACAAGGAAAACTTTAAGACTCGACTATAGGAAATCAAAAGGGACCTCACCAAATGGAAGAACATCCCATGTTCATGGACTGGAAGACTCAACATAGTAAAGATGTCAATCTTACCAAAGCACTTTTTACGTTTAACACTGTTCTGATTTAAATACTATCAAGCTTCTTCAAAGAATTGGAATAATTGATCACCATTTTGATATGGACAGGGAACAAGTCCAAAATTCGCAGTGAACTCAAGAAAGACAAGGTTGGAGGTTACTTGCTTTACCTGATTGTAATACCTACCAAACAACTATAGTGGTCAAAACAGTGTGGTGCTGGCACAGTGACAGAAACTCAGGCCAATGAAAAAGAATAGAAAGCACAGAAGTAAAACAATCAGCATACAGACAACTGATCTTCGATAAGGGTCCCAAAAACAACAAGGGGGGAGCAGGTGCCCCTTTTAACAAGTGATGCTGGAAACAATGAATATCCACATGTAGATAAATGAAACATGGTATTTATCTCACCCCATGCACAATAACAAACTCAAGGTGGATCACAGACCTAGAAGTAAAACCCCAAACAATCAGGACCATCAAGGAAAGAATCAGGACAAACCTAAGATCATTGGCCTAGGGAATTCATAGATAGGCTCGCTGCAATAAGGAAAAGGTACATGCACAGGCGAACTGGAAATAGACAAATGGTGTCAGAGGACTATAAGACTTTTCCACAATTATACCTCTTCCAAAATATTAAGCAAATATTAGAAACTATTTGCCAGCACTTGGTGGGAAGCTAGATACTTAGAGATAGTCTCCCTGATGCTTCCAGCCTGTCAGACTACTGGGCTCACCCCCTACTGTTACATCACAATAGACTGCCTCTCCCTGAAGGCTGTTAACCAAAAGTCTGGTCCCAGCAGACTGGTTTCATACCCTACTGTAAATGTTCTCTGTTCAGAACCAGAGAACAAGTCAAATCTACTCTGCCACATCCAGGAGTCTGGGGTTCACCCTTGTCACTCCTATCAGGTGTATGTCCCTAAATCATCCTCCCACATTGTTGTATTACCTATAGTGCAACCCTTTCCAGTGATGTGTGTCCTTGCCGGTAATTAGGGGTTTTCTATGTCCCCCAAAGATATATAAGACTTGGTGAGAAAGGAGATATCTCTCTCTCTCTCTCTCTCTCTCTCTCTCTTTTTCTCTCTCTCTCTGCCAACTCTCCTCTCCCTGCCTGCTCTCGCTCTCTCTCCACCAAGTGGGGCTGAGGTCAGCATGCTGCCATGAAATGTGTCTGACTCCATTATTTCTATCTCATATTTTCTATCACTTTAATCTTTGATTATTATCGCTGTACAATTGCATCTACCAGACCTGTCATGGTATGTTAAAGGCTGGTTTTCTGACAAAATGGGATTTAATAAAAATAAACACCTGTATGCCTCTGAAGACTTCACCAAGAGGGTAACAAGGCCGCCTACAGACTGGGAGAGGAACTTTAGCAGTGACACATCGACAAAGGGCTTATTATAGGTTGCAAAAAGAGAAAAACAGTTAACCCCCTAAGAAAGTGGGCAAAAAAACTGAAAAGAATTTTCACTAGGGAGGAGACCCGTAGGACCAAGAAACACATGAGAAAGTGTTCCCATTCATTAGCCAGACCAAACCCAGGGAGGTACATGTGAAGCCAACAAATAAGGGGAAAGGCAGAAGGACGAGTGGAGAGAAACTGAGATAATGACATGGGGGAAACAGGCCACTAACCCACTCAGGGGGAGAGTATTGGTTGTGTCTCCACAGAATTGAAGTGTGCATACGGACCCCACCATGGTGCACCAAACCAGAAGGGTAAGGTAACACATGGAGGAATGCATGAAAAGGGTGGACTACAGGGCCAGCCCCACCCAGAACAAGCCTGACCTCCCACACTAGAAGTATGTGCTGCAGTGTATGGCACTAGACCTTCTGTTGGGGGAAAGGAAGCAACCTACGATACCCAGACAGAAGTAAATCAAGAAGGAAAAAGAGAAAGGGGCACTCAGCCTAGACTCCAGATAGGCACACCATGCCCAGAGGATGAGGCTCTTGCATGGTGTAAAACTGACTCACAGAGCCCCTGAGGAGCCCCAAGAATAAAGTGACCAGACTTTAAGTGGGATACCAATGATGGGTGGGGGGTAGTTGTTCTTGATTAAATTTGGTCTATATGGAGCAACAAAAATTTTCATAGAATGCAAAATAGTATTGTAATATATTTATTTTAATTTTAAAACACTGCAGGATGCAGACAAATTGCTAAAAAGCAGGACATCTGTTCACCTTACCCAAGAATAGACTTTGAGCAAGAAGGGGCAGTCCCTGAATTTCTGTCAGGATCAAGGGGGAGGGGGGATGTTTCATGGGGACCAGCAAACAGACCTGCACCTATGTAGGGGTTGGTTCTCTTCTCTTTCTTTCTTTCTTTCTTCCTTCCTTCCTTCCCTTCCTTCCTTTCTCTCTCTCTCTCACTCTTTTTCTTTTCTCTCATCTTTTTCTTTCCTTTTGTTTCTTCAACCATATGTTTTCTTATTGTTTCGACTAGGAAATGGATGGGTTGCCTCATTATATGGGTTGGACCATGGGAGGGAGGTCTCAGGAGGAGGCAATAGGGTCAATGGCTCCAGAGACGGGGAAGAAGCAGGTGGGGAGAAGGGTGTGGTGAGCAGATGGCATCATGGACAAGGGAACAACTAGGGAAACAGAGCCAGCATCTAGGAGAGGGTAGAGATCCTGTGAGTATTGGTGCATCACCAAGATAGTGAAGAAGAGGCACTAAGAGGTAGAAGAAGGAAGAAAGTAATAGAGGGGCAAAAGGAGGCTAAAGGAAACCGAGGCAAGCTCTAGGAAGGACACTAAGGAGATTAACAGAGGTGTGCACTTATGCAAATTCATTAATCCACAACAATAGTGGTATTGGCCTATGTACATATATAAGGCAATACACTGATGCTGCAGATGGGACTTGGGCCTCGGCTCATACCTTCCCTCAATACAAGAACACTTTGTTCTAACTAATTGGCATTCTGTGATGCTCACACCCCTGCACCCAGCCCTACAAGATCACTGAAGAGAAAATGGGTGCATAAGCAGATGTGGTGAACACAGAGGATGGTACCCAGCTATTAAAAGATATAGTGTCTGAGGTCTTCAAGGCTTTAAGTTAAACAAGCAGCCATCCAACAGTGATGCAACAAACCCACATGGAAGAAGCACACCAGTCAGTGTGATTGTGAGGTGTCATTAAGGCTGGGCAGCAGACATCAGAAGATTCACAACAAAGAGTAAACAAACAAAATGCATTGGTGAGAATGGAGGGGAGTTAGAACAGAGACCCAAAGCCCATCTTTGGACAATGAAACACCTCCCTCAGGTGTTGCAGGGAGGGGAGTGAATCAATCAGGATGCAATAGAGCACTAATAGGTAATGCAATATACCTCTGTCCCCTAGAGGCCTCTACCCCCCCTCCCCATCCCATCACTACCTTAGTGCTGCCTCCCAATCTAGACTAGATGGAAGCATGTACATAGGTATAGGTAAGAGATAAAACTCACAACATATGGAGCTGAGGAACAGGAATGGGAATAGAGATACCAAAAGGGTAGTGGGAAGGGGCAAGAGGTGGGGAGTGCAAGTGGCCCTGTTCACAATGAATGGCACATTACCACCACCACCCGAGCCAGAGGAAGAACAACAGAAACCAGAGGAGAATGGAGACAGTGGTTGGTGTAAGATTTGAAAATGATTAACAATCTACAATCTATCAAGGGCCATGAGGGTTAGGCAGGAGGAGGGGGGGAGGGGGAAGGGGGAAAAAAGGAACTGATCACAAGTGCTCAATGTTTGAAAGTAAATGTCTAGAAAATGATGCAATATGTATACAAATATGTCAGGTAAACTTGACATATGGTTTTTAACAAGAGTTGTAAGAGCCCCCAATAAAATGATTTTTTTTTCCAAAAAGAAAATCAACCATAGGTGAATGCAATTGATTTAACCTTGTGCACCTTCTTACAAAACACAGGAAGAGTACATATTATGGAGTATACCCATCAAAACAAAGCTGTCATTTTTTGCTTCAGTATATATTTTCAAAAAACCTATATGTGTTTTTTGGTACATGAAACCCAATATTGATGAACCTATTGGGATAGCTAGCAGAATAAGGGTTTCAGTGGGCTGGTGGGGGCAGGGGCGGTTAAGGGGAGTTCTTGTCAGAGACCAGGAAGAAAAAGCTTATTTGGAAACTAATTGTGGTAGCAACCACACAATTCTGCTTGACATGACTGAATTATGGAATGATATATTAATTAATCTCCAATTAATAATACATTAAAAATCTATCCCATGCATGACTGAGTGGGGGTTGGTGGGGGTGTTCTACAAGAATCACTCTGACAAATACAATCTCAACTAAGAACAGCTCCTCATATACAATGTGATGAGGACTATATATGTGAAACCCTAAACAAACTCACTACTATGCTGAGTCATGCAACCCTTGACTTCTGGGGTCTGTAACTCTTTATGGGAGTTGAAAGCCCTGTCTGTCTCCATGGAGAGGTTGGTGGTTTTGAAGGGATGACCTTGTAGATAACAGCCCTATGAGTAAACACTGTGTCAGTAGGGCTCGGGAAAGTCTCCTTTCTCAAGGATGGAAATTGTTGTTGAGCTTAAGGAAAGGCTACATTTGAACTTGCAGTTGTCTCAAGTCAAGCTCACTCATGAAGTAGGCACCTGCTCCCTACTACCACAGAAAGACAGGACCATCTGTTGAGACAACTGCAACCCAGGAATAAGTGATGTCTGCCTCTGAGTACAATAACCCAAAACAGGGCCAAATCTGCCATGCCACAAAAGGGGCACATGGACATGGATAAAGGAAAGCACAGACTTGCCAGAGGAAACAAATGGGTTTTATAGAGGGGTCTTTGGGCTGAGCTCTGCCCAGCAAAATGTATTCAATGGGGGTGGTGCTCATCAAGAAAAAGGATTCCAAACACGGGGGAGGAACATATGATCCCCAAACAAGGCAAGGGTGAAGGGACCGTCCATTGGGGCATGTGAGTGCAAAGCTCCTGTGTTGAACTTAGTGGAATTCTATTTCCACCATTTATTTAGGCAGGCAATCATCATCGGAGTAAATTACCTAACTTTCCAAGAGTCACCTCACTTCTCTGTGACTTACCTACCTCATTGTTTTCTGAAGATCAGATGAGATGATGTAAATGAAATCATTTAGGACCATGTCTAACAACACATGCTGAATAAATGGAAGCTGCTCTTCTCATTTCTTAATCACACAAAATCGCCAAAGGTCTCTGAGTAGACTTGCCAAGTGTGGTTCAGAAGAGCTTGCCTTTTGTGAGTGAAAAGCAAAAGTGCTGCCACTCACTACCTCACCCCCAGAAAAAACATACTGTCATTGAGTCAATTCTGACTCATAGAGACCCTAGAACAGGGGTCCTAAAGTTCACTTCCTTTCAGACCATTGGAGGGCCGGACTATAGTTAAAAAAAAATCTTTGAACAAATGCACGGTGGGCCTGGGATGAGTCTGCTGCTAAGCAGGTCAGGCAGTGGTGGCAAAAACACCTGGTTGACAGATAAATGTCCTTGGTGGGCCACATGTGGCCCATGGGCCATAGCTTGAGGATGCCTACCCTACAGGACAAGGTAGAACTGTCCCTATGGATTTCTAAGACTGTAACTCTTTATAGGAGTAAGAAGCCTCACCTTTCTCCTACAGAGTGACTGGTAGTTCCAAACTGCTGATCTCTCAGTTTGTAGCCCAACGTGTAACCACTACACCACCAGGGCTCCTTGTAGACACACACACTAACCTTATTTCTCCATATTTACTAGGAAGCTCCTGCCTACTTAAAGCATGAGGGGAAAGACACTTTTTGCATTTCTTCCAGAAGGTCCCAGCTTGCTGTCTGCATTAAACTCCAGTATTTATGGAAAAACCCCACAAATTCTTATAGTATCACATTGGGCTTTGTTGGGTTTTCCTATGAACCAAGAATAGAAGCCAATGTGTTTTAACTCATGTTAAAAACAAAAATAACAAACAAACAAAGACCCTTTAGTCCCTAAGTCTGTTCCTTGCCTCAGAAAGCACAGTTGAGCCATAATTGAATCTCTTTGATAAGCTCAGATCTACCAGGGACCTAGGTCCATATGGTTAGAGAGAACCAGATGATTTTGGTTTTGCTGAACAAGAACTCAAAAAGAAGATTGCTGGGAGGGGAAGGCAATCAGAGAATAAGACAGAAAACAGTGCTTCTCCAAATCAGGGGCTTTGGGACTTGAACAGTGTCTACTTAGGAAATAATATTTACGCAGAAGCCCAGTAGAACCACACGAACACACATAACTGAAAAAATGGTCTCCCAGAGCAATTCTTATCCTCACCAGGAGCCCATATGCTGATAGTTCCTGCTCAATTAGTTTTTGTTTTGTTTTTAATGCTTATGACTGAATGAATTGATTTTAGCAACCCACAACTTTAAAAAGCCTTTTGTAGGTAGCCTTCAGATAAGACCATGGGGGTAGGGAGACTGCCCTGTGTTTCTAAAGAGAGAAAACCACCTAGAATGAAGGAGATTAGTCAATACCATTTTCAGTCAAAAGGATGGGCAGAAGATTAAAGGTTCCAGCATTTTACCCAAACTGGGGATTAGTGTGGAGGGTAGTGCAGCTCCCTATGGTAAGTTCTGGGAGAGCTGCCCTTCGACCTCTCCTCACTGAGGTAACAGGTGCGCATGTAATATCTCATCAAGTTGAGGGAGAGGGGCACAGTGGGAAATTCTGAACACTTTCCTCCAACGGTGAATCATGGGTGGACGACTATAAGGACTTAGCAGTCAGCCAATTCTACTGGGCTCAAGGCAAGTCAATGCGGTCCCTGAAGGACACCCTAAGATAGACACATTCTTCTACTTCAGAATTATCCCAAAACCACTGAAATGTGAAACTGTTTTTCTCATCACTCAATTTTCAAAAATGTCTGTGGAAATCCCATGCATACCAGAGGTACTTCTCTGTAAGGACTTTTTTTTTTTTAACCAATGACGTACTTACTGCATCACAAATTACCTGTGTGGCAGAGGAGCTGTCATCCAGGGAAAATAAAAACCTTTTAACTGAGAGGAAACTTCTGGCAGCCATCCATGCTGGCAAAATGCTGTGTGCATGTGCGCCCGAAATAGTTCCTATCAGTAGGGGCTTACTGTCTGTGAGGAAAGATAGCTGTGTTTCCAGAGGCATCCTCAGCAGTCACTAAGCAAGGCATGAAGGAAAACAAACTCAGCGGCGGTGCTGGATCACTCAAGGGAACCAGTACTGAAGTGAAGCAATGACTGTTACAACATTTCTATGTCTAAGACCAAGGACAGGAGATACTGGGCTTGAGCCCTTCAAATGGAAGCTTACTGGGGAAAGGGTCCTAAAAGAAGCACATATTTGCCAAGGTGCACAGGGTTAAAACAAGATCAGACTGACAGTGCTCATGGGGAAACACAGGACACATGTAGGTAAAAACCAGCACTTTGGGAATTTAGGGTAGTATACCCTAAATTTAGTATACCCAGGGATCAATTCTCAAAATAGCAAAAGCTTCAATAAGCTGAAATCTCACCAGAATAAGGAACTTACATTGTGGCCATGGCCAGCCCAGGAAAAACCGGTCGACTCTTTGCCCTTTCTTCAGTAGAACTACAATTTCGTTACACAGGTTACAGGGAGAAACCCCGACCCAGTCCGCACACACACTCTACTGGTCCCAAAAGGGACAGGCTGGAGGCGCTCCCACCCCACTCCACCCCACCAAATGCCTCAGCTCCTCTGGTGGCTCTTCTCACCTAAAGCTCAATAGGAAGCCTGTGGGGACTGGCATGCTCACATTTTCCATGCTTCTCTACTCTTTAGGGGAGCTAATTCTCCGCCAAAATTCAGCTCAGGGATTTGTTTAGTGATCTCACTACTCCCAAGATGCAAGATATTTGATTGAGAACAGGGATGTTTGTTTGGATTTGAAGGTACTCTGCTATTTACAAGCCTTCAGTACTAAGAGTAGAGAATGAATAATAGTTCTTCAAAGTCCCCATGCTGATGACTGGAAGAAAGGCTCACTTCTGGGGTTTCCCCTGATGGTTGCTTGTCTGCAGTCTCAGCGGACAAGCATCAGATGACTTGAAGAAGTTCAAGTGCTACTGCGTATACCTGAGTCTCAATTTTCTCATTTCCTTGGCCTATCTTCCAAAGCACTGAGAGGCCACACAGACGTTCTGCCTTAAACCATCTTCAAGATAAACCTCCCAGATGACATGGACAAACCTTTGTACACACCACTACAATTATACAGCACTTGATGACATCTTGGATTACATATTGGGCTACTAACCAAAGTGAGCAGTTCGAAACCACCAGCCACTCTGCAGGAAAAAGATGAGGTTTTCTACTCTCACAAAGACTGCCAGTCTCAGAAATCGACATGGACAGTTCTAGCCTGCCTTAGAAGGTCAAGATAAGTCACCATCGAATCAATGGCAGTGAATTTGGTTTGATTGGGCTTATGAAAAAAGTGCTTAAAGGTCTTACTTTCTGCTTTTTGGTTATTTTTGGTTTGTTTGTTTGTTGGGGGGAAATCACTGCCCTCTAGTGGTCGTGGGAGCTACGCAGCGCTGCTCCTGAGAGCCGCTGCTGGATTTCAACTGCCAAGCCCGCGGGTCGCTGTCCCACACTCAACCATTTATGCCACCGGGGCTCAGCCCCAAAGGTCTTACTTTCTAGCACTGAATGTAGACAAGAGTGACACAGTGCAATTAATGTCACTGAATTGTATACATAGAAATGGTGGAATTGGAATAAATTTCACTACATAACTTCTCAGCAACAAAATAATTTTTAAACTTGTGATAACAATAAATGCACCACTCAATGCAATGCTGACAATGATAGCTGATGAATATTATTAAGACACTGAGTCATGAAATTTAACTAGACTTCAACTTTTTCCAAGATTAATGAATGCCATAGGCCAAGTATTCCAAATCTTCCCTTCTGGCTGCCAGTAGGCAAATGAATTGAACTCTTAAAGGTTGTTCCATGGAATTAGTACTGAAATTAATTCTAGTTCTGCTAGTTAATACTGATTGCTTTGCCTCCAGCTCATATGTAATAGTTTAGTGATTCCACTTTTGAGAAAAACTTATAACAGGGTACCTTAGCTATAAAAATTTCTAAAGGCCAAAAAGTCACTGATTTTTGAAGCCATTGTGTCTCGAAGAGTCAATGCATACTGAATAATGCATGAAACCAGACTCCTATACCCCATCCAGTTGACCAGCACTAATTAGCAAATCATTTCTATAAGTAAGGCATGCAGATGAATTGTCTGGAGTAACTTCAATATGCAGGACACAGTTTATACCAATCAAAGCAGTTTTAATTTGAGAACCAGTCGACTAAAGAATGTCCCCTAAATTGTCATCTTCAAAGTTTAAAATGGGCAGAAGACCTACAAAACTAATGGCATAAGACGTATCAAAAGTATACCATCATTGGAAAGGAATTTGGAAGCTAACACGTGATGAAAACAATGTGCCTTGGCTGTAGTGCCACAACACACAAAACAAGAGTTTAGCTAAATATTTCCTATTAAAGGAACAACAGATCCAAGAGCTAATGAGCAACTGCTTTAACTTCAATCCACATACCTCACACTAGGAGGTGGGTGGTATCAATAGATGAGAAGCCCCTAAAGCATACCAATAATCCCATTTAAACACTGCAATTCTGGGGACAAAGTCAAAGCAGAGTGAGGTGATGCTTACCCAAATTGCATTCACGCAACTTGGTGGGAAACTTAAATTCTCCTAACCACTGGGGAAACTCGAGATCACACCCATACTAACCCACATCAAACCCTCCCTTACATTATTCCTAAACTTCCTGCCATGAAATGATCGGGACCAGTGCCATCCTATTACAAGAATAAAAAAGTAAATAAACCCAGGTGTAACAATTCAGATGGAAAATAAATTTATTGTCAGGCTTGGTAAACAGCATTCTATTGATTAAAATAAAATTAAGAAATATAAAGGCAGTTCCTATTCAGAGGATACAATTACACACATGGATAATGAAGCATTCTGGCCAGATGATCACTTACTAGCCAACTGAAAGAGGAAAGATCAATCTCGCCCATTCCTGCCGCAGAGAACATGTAAACAGTGGCAGACGATCCCAGGTGGCATAGTGGTTATGTGTTGGGGTGCTAAAGACAAGCTCAGCAGATTGAAACCCCCTGCTGTTGCTCACCGACAAAAGACAGGGTTTTCGACTCCCACAAAGAGTTAGAGACTCAGAAACTCATGGGGCAATTTTGACCTATCCTATAGGGTCGCCACTATGGTTTGAAAATGACTCGGTGGTGGGATTTGGTCAGCAGGGACAGAAAGGCTAGTATTCAGGAATTAGCCGGTTCTTGGTACTCTCACTTAACCACTATGCCACCAGGCTCCTTCTGAGCTCCAAAAACTCACTGCCATTTAGTAAATTCTGACCCATAGAGACCCTATGGGCCAAAGTAGAACTCCCAAGACTGTAAATCTTTGCGGGAGCAGAAAGCCTCAACTTCCTCCTGTGTTGCAACTAGTAGGTTTCAACCACTGACTGGAGGATCAGCAGCACAACTTGTAACCCACCACACTGCCAGGGCTCCTTCCTCCTGATCCGAGAGACCTTCAGAAAGCCAGCTTTCTCAGAATGAACCAAGCCTTGGGAAAGAGACCTTGAGTAAGGCAATTTTCTCAAAGTCCTACACATCCATGCTAATATACTTCAAGATATCCCAGCCTCTCAGGTTCAAGGAGTACTAAGCTTTGAACAAGCTCTACTGCCTTCAATATTTTGGCCCCGAGTATATACTCCTTGTGCTTTTATCTAAGGAGAATGGCTCTGGAACTGTCACTCTTTGAAGCCACTAGACAGACATTCGAGCACAAATGCTGTCCCATCCACCAGTTAAAGTAGCTAACACTGAGATTGACTAACCCAAGGCTCTTTTGAGAAACAGCAGTGGCGTCTCCAAAATTTTTCCTCCAATGTGACTCAAAAGGCAACAAAGTTCTTTAGGGTAATCAAGTGAACAGAGTGATAATTAGGGTTGCAATTTAAGCCCTTCAAGTGACTGGATTACTCCCAATTTAATCAAAATAGCATGGCTAACAACACTACAGGAAATATCACAGGAGACTTTACACACATATCACCTTTTTAATGATGTAGGTGTGTGTAGCTACAAGTCTGAAGTGTTTCAAGTGGAAAATACAAACCAAGTTTCAAAGCTGCGAGAGGAGTGGGAAAATTGAAAGTAATTTCTCATAAATTTCACCTGATTGCTTTTACTATTTACTGTGAATACGAGAATATTTGAAATTGCTTATGAGGTGCACATTATTATATTTCTATAGAACATAAGCTCTGTTTCAAAAACCTCAGAGGTTGGGGGGTGGGGAAGAGCAGACCTTTGAAATACTCAGCATTTTACATAAACCCAAAGACTAACATCCTTAAAATTACTGGCCATTAAAATGATCCCTGAATATGTCAAATATCCTGTATTACACTCAATTCCTTGATATTTCTCTCAATTCTCCCCTGCCTGCTTGGTTGTCAGGTAAGAGAGGAACTGCTAACCACAAGGTTGAAGGTTTAAACAAACCAGTGCCTGTTAGTGAGACAGTTGAAGCACGCTGCTCCCATAAAATCCACAGTCTTTGTAATCTTACATAGGGTCATTCTGGGTTAGAATCAACTCATGGACACTGGGTTTTCTGTTTCTCTCTGCTGTCAGTTCTTCATTTCAAGAAAGCCACTCGGTATGTGTGTAGAGGAAATGGCAGGGACAGAGCTGGGGTATATATAAGTTAGGAAGAAGGAACCCCCTCCCAAGTGAAGGTATATAACAACTAACAATGACAGAAGATGATGACAGCGAGGACAGAGAAGAGGACTGAGGACTGAATCCACAACTGGATTTATTTGAGCCCCAACCAGAAAAATCCATGAATCAAAATAGGAAGCTCTTTCTAGAGACATGAACGTCATTCCCATCCTCTTGCATCACTGAGGTGACAATTGCCACGCTAATTCTAATCAATTCTGCTTCAGCAGGCACCAATGCTCAGTAGCAGATGCATTTTCTTAAACATATCAACAGAGAACAGGCTGGTTATAATTTTAGGGGCTTCTGAAATGATCTGCCAAGTTTGGGTAATATATTTGTGTTCAAATAAATTTGTGACTAAGTTGGCTTCTGGTCAGAATTTAAAACCTCACAGCAGGAATCCACATTGACGCTCTGGGACAATACTCAGCTACATGACTGATTCTAAAATAAATGGGCAGTAATTTCTCATTACCAATCTCATCCAGCTTTTAAACATTTCCCATATGTCAGTTTTACAAAACATATCCTAGCAAATGGAATTCTTTTAGTGGTAGTACCATCAAATAAACTGAAACAAATAAACAAACAAACCACTCAGTATATGGGAAATGGATTCAATAAATTGACAAATGCAAACACTTGAAATAACCATATTTTCAAATAAGCCACGGAGTGATTAAGAGAAACCAAAAGGACTCATTCCCATTGAGTTGGTTCAAACTCATAGCAACCCTATACAGGATTTCTGAGGCTACGTTTTTTTTTAATCATCTTTTATTGGAGACTCTTATCACAATCTATACATATATCCACTGTGTCAATCAAATCTGTACATATGTTGCCAATCTTTTTCAAAACATTTTCTACTTGAGTCTTTGGTATCAGCTCATTTTTTCCCTCCCTCTCCCATGTCCCCTTGATAATTTATAAACAAAATTTTCATGTCTTACATCAACGGCTACATTTCACTCATTTTTCTGCTGTCTGTCCCCCTGGGAGAGGGGGCCATACATTATTGTGATCTGCTCCCCCCTCCCCCTGTTCCCTTACCCTCCTAGTATCGCTCCTTCCTTATTGGTCCTGAAGGATTTATCTGTTCTGGTCTAATCAGGTTTGTAAGATAGAATTGGGCTCAAAGAAGTAGAGGAAGGTTATGTGTTTCACCGGTGGTACACTGCTCCCTGACTGGCTCTTCTCTTCCTTGTGGCCCCTCTGACAGGGGGTGTCCAATTGACTAAGCATGGGCTTTGGGTCTCCATTCTATCCTTCCCCCACATTCCCAATGATATGATTTTGTTTTGTTTTGGGTCTTTGATGCCTGATACCTGATTCCATCAACACCTCATGATCACACAGGCTGGTGGGCTTCCTTCATATGAGCTTTGTTGCTTCTCAGCCAGATGGTCGCAGCCCTGAGGTTCAGTTTTTCTGGGTCTCACATCACTATCATAGGGATTCTCAATCCTTAGTTGCGCATTATAATCAACTGGGTAGGTTTTTAAATTCCCGAAGCTTGATCCACTTCCCAAACCAATCCAAGATGAACTAGAACCCAGCTGTCAGTAATCTTTAACATACCTCACATAATGCAAATGCGCAAGCAGGCTTGAGAACCACTGCCCTCAAAGAATGCATATGCCACACTGTGTCTTTGTTTTCTAGTTCAAGTGACTGACCAAATATATAACTTAAACCAAACAAGATGATTGTGACTTGATAGCTTGTTGCTTATTGTGTTAAGTCCATTGGCATTGGGTCAATTTTCACTCACCTAGACCACAGAGGACAGAGCTAGAACTGCCACAACCGGGGGTCTCAGGCTGTGATCTTTCCAGAAGCAGACTGTCACACCTAACTTCTGTACAGCTGCTGTTATGTTCAAACTGCGGCCCTTTGGTTAGCATCCCAGCACTTCCCTACTGTGTCATCACTGGGCCCTCCTTAATCCCTTAGGCACTAAGAACGATTTGTAGGCAATGGATTAATATGTGAAACCTATTTCAAATTGGCCTATGAGTCCTGCTAAGAAATGTCAACTTTTATTTAGTGAAATATTAGAGGATTTCTCTCCACCATTAACATAAATAAGCTAAGAATAAAAACAATAATCAGTTCTTCTATCATGAAGACTGGGGAGACATGTATGGTGAGAACCAAGCTGACAGATCTGCTCCAGCTTTACAATGTAAAGCTTTAAATAATAGCATTCTTGAAGGGTGGGGGATCATAGCTTACTGGATAGAAAAGAGGCTTGCTGAACAAAACATTATGGATATTAATTAGTTGTATTTATATCTTGCCTGGTGTCAGTCTGGGCTACCACCTCTTTATAAATGATAACACTGAAAACAAAACACCCAAAGGCTCACATACTTGTTTACACACACACACACACACACACTCCACACCAACCACTACTCCATGAAGCCTGACTGTGTACCCTTGGGTCTGTATCCTTATCCTTAAAAGAAGAAGTGGAAAACAAAGTCAATGGCATTTCATTCCTTACCCTGAGATATTTTTTGTCTGCTGGTGCCTTATCCGGGGATGGGATGGAGAGGGCACAGAGAAGCTTTTGCAATATAACTGGGGAGAGAGGGAAGCAGGGGATAAGGAAGGTGCAGCTGTAGAATCTCATTAGTTTGAAGAGGCTCATCAATTCCATTTCGGACACATTGAAGTTTGAGATTGCAATGCAGACAAGGCTGCAGGGTAGAAATTGAGTTGACGAGACCGTTAGGAGATTTCAGCACTTCCATGGTATTCAAAGTCAAGAGAAGGGGTGAAGACACTGAGAAATGAGCAAAGAGATCGCAAAGGGGCACAGACTACAGATTCCTGGGGCCTACATCCATTTCAGAGAGCAGAAAGAGGAGGAAGAACTAGTACGGAAGCACAGGAAAGCCAACATGGAGCGAGATGTAAAGCAAAGCAAATGTACTTTGGAAGCCAAGTCAAGAACTTTCAGTGATTGCAATTCAAGCAATCCTCCTGTTCATCCAGCACATAGATTGGCCATCTTTAAGTCCCAGTCAAACCACAGCAACCTAAAAATTCCAGATTTGCTTCAAGGGTCTAGCAGCAGGGTACTATATTAAATCAATAATTTTGGTTACATAAGATCATTTTGAAATTTGTGGACTGGTAGCTTGTTTTTTAAAACTTCAACAAACGATTGCTGATGTAGAAATTACTTACCTATATAGTACTCCCTGGATGAAGACTTTGCACCGAATTCTGAAATAACTCACTGGAGAAAGTAATTACATCAGCACAACCAAGCGGTAAGGCTCCCACAATAAGTGTTGGCATTTGTATGGTATTATTTCTGAAAGGAAAGTAGCAAAGCAAACACTCCATCTTTCTGATCAGGAGGCCACTGAGGTTATGTTTTGAATTCATCTATGTCTGAAATATCATACATTAACAAAAAATTCAATAATAGGAAGGGAGCTATGGTAAAGAAAATCTAATCTGTCTTCACCCACAAGCCCTATCCTCCCAGCTCCCTTCCTTGGAGCCAACCTCCATTTGTTAAAAATAGTTTGATGAACTCTCTCTCTGCTATTCTATGCTTTTTCTCATAGGTCTCAGGTCTTCTCTCCCTCCCCTACTTTTTCCCCTTTCCCTAACTGGGCTTGTTACATTTCTGGTTTAGGGAAACTCATTTAAAAAAAAAAACCATAATGACTGTGTAAGGTCTACCAACTTCTCTCATATAGACACAATTATATATCAATTGTATCCAGGTTGATGGTGACTCATGGTGAGCCCATGTGTATCAGAGTAGAACCGTGTTATATAATATTTTCATGGCTATGACCTTGTATTGGTACTCACCAAGCCTTTCTTCAGAGTCACCTTTGGGTGGGGATTCAGGTTGCCAATCTTTCAGTTAGTAGTCAAGTACTTCATTGTTTGTACCGCTTGGGAGCCCTGCCATAACAGTGGGCAGTATCTTCCTCAAAAGCTCAGCTTTGGTTTCCTGGGATTCTTTTCTGAATATTAAACTACCAATGAGAATATAATCAAGTATAGCTATCTAGGATATCTTAATTCCCTGTATCAAATGAACATTTAACAATATATATTGTTTTTAAAAATAAAAACATAATATTCTGTATAATAAGTTGACCTTGCATAAGAAATAGTAAAAGAGCATGTTCTTATACTAAATTAAAGTGTCTAAAGGTCTTCCCTAATCTAGATTATTTCTGTAGAAGCCCAGTACTCATGGCAGTGTTACTTATTCAAGACAGGTTTGCATCTTAGAATATACAATATTTTTTTGTAATAATAACAACAGAGTCCACCATCCCTGGTTGCCAATATAATGCCTTCAGGGTCCATTGGCTATTCCATTTGATCAAGATGGGGAAGCATTTTTAATTCTGACAGGTTTCAAGTATAAATGCATTGAGTTTTTATTATGGTGCAAGGCACCGGGTCAAATGTCCAGTCTGGAACAATGAAAACTGCTTGCCCTACCCTCCATGAGCCAGTAATTTCAGGATGCCAATGGAAGAGACCAATCACAAACATTAACTCTTTTTTCCTTAACAAATGAAACCAAATATATAGTAGGTTTCTTGACTAATCTGAGAAGATCTATCTATTTATTTTGGGTAGGAAAGGGAAAAGACCACCTGAAAAGATGTGGGAAATGTATTTAGAATTTGTTTCTTTCATTTTGGAGCAATAATTAATTCTCTTGTCTTTATAACCCATTCAGAATGTCAACCTCTCAAAGAAAATAAAAGTTCAGTTACAGTCAAAAAAAAGAAGAATGCCAGAACCGTGGAAATCACAGAGCTGTTTAACATTTCCACCTAAACTAGGAGGAACAAAGTGTTATGAACCACAATGTCAATATTCCCTGCCTGAAATCCAGCTCTTCTTGTCTTTCACACAGCCGTTGACCTCGAGACTTCTGTGATGGTTCGGTCTCACAAAATGTACAGCAAATGATCATTTTTTAATTAAATCATTTTATCGGGGGCTCATACAACTCATCACGATCAATAGATACATCAATTGTATGCAGACCACATTTGCACATTTGTTGCCATCATCATTCTTGAAACATCCTCCTTCTACTTAGGGTCCCAGTATCAACTGTCTATATTTCCCCTCCTTACCATTCCCTCTCACCCGTGAACCCTTAATAATTAACAAATTATCATTATTTTGTCACATCATCCACTGCCCAATGTGTCCCTTCACCCACTTCCCTGTTGCCCATACCCCAGGGAGGAGGTAATATGTAGATTCTTGTGATTGGTTCCCCCTTTCTACTCCACTTTCCTGGTATCACCACTCTCACCACTAGTCCTGAAGAGATCATCTGTCCTGAATTCCCCATGTTGCTGGCTCTAGTGTATATCCCCTGGTCTACCTGAATTTGTAAGGTAGAACTGGGGTCATGATAGTGGGTGGGAGGAAGCATTTAAGAACTAGAGGAAAGTTGCATATTTCATTGTTGCTATACTGTAACTTGACCAGCTCATCTCCTCCCTGTGACCCCTCTGTAAGGAGTTGTTGCTTCATCTATTGATGGGATTTGAGTCCCCAATCTGTACTCCCCCTCATTTATAATGATATAATTTCTAGTTCTTTGATGCCTGATACCTGATCCCTTCGACACCTCCTCGTTGGTGTGCTTCTTCCATGTGGGCTTTGTTGCTTCTGAGCTAGAAGGCCACTTGTTTACTTTCAAGCCTTTAAGACACATGACACTAAACACACCAGCTTGTGTGAACACCGCACACGAAGGCCTGTCCTGAGCATTTAAGAGAAGGACTCTAATCTGAGAAAAAGCCTTACTTAACATTGGTAATCATTCCCATCTCCAGTGTCCCTTGGAGTGCAAACAAGGATAGTGTGCTCAAAAAATAAACCCACCATATATATATATACCAAACCAAACTTACTGCCACTGAATCAGTTCTGACTCATAGTGGCCCTATACAGTAGAGCTGAACTCCCCCATCTGTGTTGCTGAGACTGTTACTCTTTTTTTTTTGGGGGGGGGGGCATCACTGCTCTCCGGCGGTGGGAGTAGGAGATCCACCCCCACTGCTGGAATTGAACCTTCGTCGCAGTGGGCTGCAGTCCCGCGCACAACCACTATGCCACCGGGGCTCAGCCCGAGACTGTTACTCTTTATGGGACTTGAAACCCTCATCTTTTCTCCCTTGAAGCACCTAGTGGTTTGGAACTGCTGACTTTTGATTAGCACCATACATGGGACCTTCCAATAGTTCATATCATTTAATTACATTTCCCAGGAACTTTCTGAAGTTTTTTTGTACATAGGCACATACATGGACACACACAGACATAGGCTTCAACAAACTCTTGGAAAAACAGAATGAAATGACAGATTTCTTTTCATGTGCTTTTTGAAACCATCATGTGTATCTATGCTCCACGCAGAGGAATGGCAGTTGAATACTTGACTGTTACCTGAAAGATTGATGATTCAAATCTATCCAGTCTGCTCCTGTAGAGAATAGTCCAGAAAATCCTGTGGGGCAGTTCTACCGTGTCACAAGGGAGCACTGTGAGCCAGAATTGACTAGATGGCAAGCACCATCTACAGTTCAGCACAGTGTGAACACAGCAGGTGGTGGGCAATCCAAGGTCTTTCAGATGCTGTCATCCTAAATTACAATTCCAGACAACAGTACAACTTTCCTGAAGGCTTGGTCTTTTACACAAGCTAGAAGCTTGGGCTATCCCAGGGTTAGCAAGAGCCATACTTGGACTTAAAATAAAAAACTGACTTATGCTCTCAGCACTAGTCAGACAACTGCTTTCTGGGCTGAAAATTCAGAATTACTGGTAACTTTACGTTCAGAGCAAAGCCAGCAGGATGTCAAAGCAAGTCAAGATGAGACACGATTGTCCATACAGCTAAAAGTATCCAACACCAGAATAGATTTCAACAGCAGGTATGAAAAGCCACCCCACCTTTAATATAACAGCCACATTTTTTCTCTCAGTCTCATGACACTGTGAAACTGTCTCCCGTCTACCACTCCCCATAGGCAGACTACTGGCCACCAAGTTCTATTTCCACGCTGAGAAGATCTGTGCCCATTGTCTAGGTTCTAGCATAATATCTTTCAGAGTAGAAAACAATACAAATAGTGGCCCTTTTAACCTGCTGAAATTCACTGAGCAAAGGGGTTCACATGGAGGTCTATTGTGTGTCCATCAACAGTTGCAGGCTTACACCAAGCAGGCAAGCTGTTAACCATCTCCATTATATAGATGTATCAACAGACCCAGGGAAGTCAAATGGCTTTTCTACGAATGCAAAGCCAAGACAGAATTAAACCCAGATTCGACTCCAAAGTTGAGGCCTTGTCCATGTCTTTCTGGCAAGGTCTATAGCAGTGTTTCTCAACCTTCCTAATGCCACTATCCTTTAGTGCAGTTCCTCATGCCATGGTGACTCCCAATCACAAAATTATTTTCGTTTTTCCTTCATAACTTCAATTTTGCTATTATGAATCATAATGTAAATAGCTGATATGCAGGATGCATTTTCATTGTTAAAAATTGAACATTGCTGAGCCCCGATGGCATAGTGGTTGTGAGCGGAACTGCGGCCCACTGGGATGGAGGTTCAATTCCAGCTCACAGGAGCAAAGGCTGGACCTCCTACTCCCACCAGAGGGCAGTGATGCTTAAAAAATAAAAAAGAAATTGAGCATTATTCAAGCATAGTGATTAATCACCAAAACATTATGTAACTATATATTGTGAAATATTTATTTATAATTACAAATAAACAAAATTTTGTCTTGAAGCATGGTGTAGCATGGGTAGAGTCTTTACACCAAGTACTCACATGGGGGCATATCTGCATGTGGGTGACTCGCATGGAGACGAACACAGGAGCAGTGTCTCCTCTGCTTTCCTGACCATTTTCCTGATGGTCTTAGGCAACCCATGTGAAAAGGTTGTTCGATCCTCAGAGAGGTTGCAACCCACAGATTGAAAATCACTGGTCTAAAGTGATGGTTGCTGCAAAATTGCAGATCAACAAAGGCAAAGTTTTCTATAAAATCCCCTTCTAATTAAAAAGCAGACACTGGTTAGCAGAGTTTCCAGATATGAGACACTTCGATATTTTTCTTGGGTAAAAATGGAAGCGATACCACGTCCATGATGAAAAATGGTGAAAATCAGGTAAAATAAAGCAAGTGAACCTGGAGGCTGCTCCTTAATTCCTTGCAAATGAAATGCTCAAAGCACCATTTTCCATCCTCATGAAGCGGATTTGAAAGCCAACATTGTAAATTAGTGCAGAGTGTCCTGTTAATGTGCTTTTCTTTTTTGTTTTGTTTTTTTGGGGTATCACTGCCCTGGTGGGAGTAGGAAACCCAGCTTTGCTCCTGGAGAGCCACTTCTGGATTTGAACCGCCAACCCTGTGGGCCGCAGTCCCGCACACAACCACTATGCCACCACAGCCATATACTTTTCTTTAGAGGTTGAAAGAACATAAAGGGGGGCCCCAAATGTGCATTAGAAAACCATTGAAATTGGCCCAAACTCCAAAACCAAAGCCACTGCCATTGAGTCATCAATTCTGATTTATGGGGACAGGTAGAGCTGCTCATATGGGGTTCTAAGATTAACTTTTTTCTTTAATCTCTTTAAATCTAAAGGATTCTTTCCATAGAAATTACAAATAATTTGACTCAAGACCCCGTATTAAAATGAACCCCAAGCTAAGGTCAAAGGCTCATGGTCAGGAATGGATTGATAATCATTTTGCATTAAAAAAGAGCTTACTTTTGGCAGTTGGTTAAGTATTCTATAATTTATTATTATAGCAAAGATCTTGCTGTAGTTATGGGAAATAAGATAAACAGATTCTTATTAACAACCAAAGAGCCAGGTACAGAAAGCTCTCTGGAGCAGAAACCTGTTATTAGAATGATAACACTCTTAACACTCAGAGTGTCGGGAGGGGAGTTTCTGTTATTTAACAATATTTTAAATACTCTAATATGTAAATCCCTCAGGCCCTCATTTAAAGCTCAAGGGAGCGATTTAGCTCAGGAATGATACTTTAGGGTGTGCTACATAATTTGGTCTGAAAAATTCAGTTGGACTAATCATAGCTTGGCAAATAATATTACATGGGCCTGCAAAGGTGATCTTCCTCCTACTTGTGACTGTCTTCACTTTCCCACTGTCACCAAAGAGAAGTAAAACTGCCAGAGGAAAATGAGATTCTGGTACCCACAGTCTTCAGTGGCCAATGAGTTCCCTAACCCTGTGAGTGTTTAGAACAGAAGCCCTTCATGACAGCCCAGTCTCCCCAGTCACACACATGCTACTGGGTGGGCCTGAAAACCATGCATGCTTTTGTTCTGCAGACAGACAGCTCAAAAGAATCAGTGAATGACCTTCAGCCAGATATCAAGCTGGTGGGGAAATGTGAGTTGCTGCAGCTGGGGAAAGCAGGTGTTTCTCAAGATTCGTGGGTGCTTCATTCACTGCTTAAAAGCCCAGCAAAGGTTGTTCGATCCAATGAATGTCAGAACAGTTTTCTCCTTCAGAGTCTAATTAACTCACAGACATCCTAAAAGAATTCACAATCATGACTCCAAACCAGCTCCTGGGATAAGAAACATCCATGATTTTATTATTTTTATTTTTTAACTTCACAGTTCTCCAAAACCAAGATCTTGGATTGGATTCAGATCCCTGAACTGCTACTTTCTAACGGTGACCTTGGGTTCACTACTCAAGTTTTCATTTTGTCTTTTTGTAGACTGTGGAAGGTACCCTGCTTGCAATGGCCTCAACATCTGTGCCTGGCACAAAGGTGATCGATGATCCAAAACCTCGTTCATGTACTTGCCCTTTGGCTTTAAAGAGTCAAAAATGAACTCTAGCTAATAATTCAGAAAGGAAATTCAGTTCTGGCTTCCGGACCAAGTTGGCAAACCAAACACATCCATCTAACTTCATTCTTTTGCAACCCCAACCAAGCCCACATAAAATCAGTGCCTTCAAAAGAGGAACCCATGAGAATGGGAGAGGAGATAAAGGCAATCAAGTTCCTAGGCAAGTTGGGGGACAAAAACTGATCTCAAGCCAAAAGGGAGGAAAACTGGGAAAGGGCACAAGGCACCTGTGGATCTGGGGTGACGGGCACAGCTAAAATACAGAAAGGTGTTCAGGAAGTAGTGTCAGCTCCCTACCCAGATGATTATTCCCTAAAGAGGGTAAGAATATGCTCTGGAAAACAGAAACATTAAATGAACTCTGAATGGAGAAACAGTAGCAATAGCACCACCACCCACTTCCTCCAGACTAAAGACAAGACCTTACCATTCCCAGGAGAAGACAGGAAGGCTTCTTTTAAGCATCCATGCAACCTCGGGGAAGAGAGATAATAAAGATACTGACATTCCTAGCCAAGATTCATCCCAAAGGACCACTTTAAAACAGGTTTCTACTGCACACCCACAAGCAACCAAGGAGGCTCGGATGTCTGAGAATAGCCTCCCCATCAAGAAAGACCAAAGCAAGCCCAGAGGAAACTAATTTGAAGAAAACCAAGATCACACGGCTAGGAGAAAACTTAAAGTGTAGAACAATGAAATCCTGGGAGAGAGAGAAAAAAAAGCACAACTGTGAAATAAGACAAGGATAAAAAAGAAAGCAAAAATTAGAAATTCAAAACAAACATTATTGGAATTGAAATATCTTGTCAGAATTGAAAAAAAGGGAAAGAAGCAAAGTATTAGAAGATCTCTTCCAGAAGTTAAGAGCAAAAAGAGAGAATAGAAATGAGAGAAACTGAAAATCAGAACCATTACGAGGTTGCAATGCCTGTGTGAGTTGCAGAAGGAAGAGAGCAAATGGGGGCTGCAAAAAGAAATTCAAGAGAATTTTGCAAAAGTGATGTATCAGAGTGAAATGGTCCATCCTAGATCATCCAGCAGGATGAATGAAAGCCTACACCAGGGCTCAGTAATGTGACATTTGGGATTCTGGAGGCCAAAAATACTAGGGGTGGGGTGTGGGGGAATCAGGTCACAGACAGCCAATCAGAAATCAGAAAGGCTTCTCAATACTAACAATAGGTGAAATGATGAAGGAGTCATATGTTAATTTCCCTTCAGACTTGAAACTTGACTCCAAAAGTACCAGTCAAGTGTGGAAGTAGAACAGACATTTTGATACATGTCTTAAAAATCTTACTGCCCGTCTCACTTTCCCAACACGATCGCTGAAGACAAAAGTGTGCATATGCAATGGTGGTGAAGAAAGCTGGTGCATGGCTATCAAAAAATATTGCATCGGGGGGTCTTAAAGGCATGAAGATAAATGAGTGACCATCTAGCTCAGAAGCAACAAAGCCCACATGGAAGAAGTACACCGGTCTGTGTGACCACAAGGTGTCGAAGGTATCAGGAATCAGACATTTAGGAACTAAAAATTTTATTAGTGTAAATGAGGGGGAATACAGATTGGGGTCCCAAAGTCCATCTGGAGGTAATAGACTTCTCCTTACAGAGGGGTCACAGGGAGAAGACAAACTAGTTAGGGTGTAGTATAACAGTGGTGAAACATACAACTTTCCTCTAATTCTTCAATGCTTCCTCCTTCCCACTATCATGATCCCAATTCTACCTTACAAATCCGCCTGGACCAGAGGGTGTACACTGTCGCAGATGGGAATCAGAAGCATGGGAAGTACAGGGCAGATGACTCCTTTGGGACCAGTGATGAGAGTGGCAATACTTGGTGAATGGAGTGAAGGTGGGTGGAAAGGGGGAACTGATTGTAAGGATCTACATATGGCCTCCTCCCTGGGGTACAGACAATGGGGACGTGAGTGAAGGGAGACCTCAGACAGTGTAAGATATGACAAAGTAATAATAATATGTAAATTGCCAAGGGTTTGAGGGGGGTGTTGCAGGGAGGGAGGGAAAAAAGGGGAGTCAATGTCAAGGGCTTAGATAGAAAGCAAATATTGTGAGAATAATTGGGGCAGCAAATGTACGGATATGCTTGACAAACAAATGACTTATGTATGGATTGTGATGAAGAGCTGTATGAGCCCCCAATAAAATGATTTTTTTAAAATACTCTACTGTCCATGTATTCTTTCTAAAAAAAGTTAATGAAGGATGTGCGCTACCAAGCAAAAAGAGAGGAAGGCATAAAATCAAAATCTAACTCAGATGACAGCCCAAGGGAATCTCCCAATGGAAGTGAAGAAAGAGCTAGGAGTCAAAAGAGGGCACCCAGCCCTGATTAGAGCAGGGTGACTCAAGAGATAGACACCCTGAGGACTGTCATCACCAGATTCCTGTTGGAATTGGGGCCCAAATGGCAGAGTGTGTCTGTCCTAAAAATCCTTTTTATGCTGTTTTACCTCACCATGGGCCGACATCTTTCATTTCCCAACCTGCTCCACTGTCAGAATCAGCCAAGGGTTCCAATTTCCCTCCTCAGTAGTGCTGTCCTTTGATGTACTGCTAACATCATGAGAGAGAAGTAGAGAGAAGTAGAACATGCACATCTGCCCATGCCCACTGACCCTATTTCTGCCAGACCTCTAGTACTTGACCCTTTATTAAGGCACTGTTAGAGGTGTGAAGCCCTATTTTTCTCCCAGGAGTCACTCAAAGTTTTGTGCACCGACCTTCTCTTGAACAAGGCTAGGGAAACTGAAAGCCAGACTTCTTACAGGAAGCTGGTTCTGGTTACCTTCTCTTGGAGCCTCCCTGAATCAGAAGCAATGGTGCCCATTCTGTACACATACCATTTGTGCTGGCTATTTGGTTTTTCAAAACTGAATAAGGTATTGCTTAGGGATGTACACGAAAGGGCTTCGAAATATTTGTGGGAACATTCCATGATCTTTCCCACAAACCTTCTCTGTAGTCCCTTTGTACATAGTTATGGAAAGTTAGAAAAGCCAGGGAACATGTAACACAAGTCAAGATTATCTCTGGGGAAGGGCACAGTAGGAGACCCTTTAAGGAACTGCTGTTGTTTGAATTCCTTCACTGAGGAGGTGTGGTTGGCACATGTGTTAGATTTTCTTGTGGTTGTTTTGTGTACCTCTACCTAGTAAACATTCATCTACATGTAGAATGTTTTTCCCTAATCAAAAAGCACTGAGAGCCCAACAGTGATTTGGGTCACAGATTCTATTAAAATTTCAGCAGAGGCTGAGCCCCGGTGGCGCAGTGGTTGTACACGGGACTGCGGCCCACTGGGTTGACGGTTCAAATCCAGCAGCAGTTCCCCAGGAGCAAGGCTGGGCTTCCTACTCCCACCAGAGGGCAGTGATGTCGAAAAGAAACTTCAGTAGAATCTATACCACTTGTTTCTGTTGTCTCCCTAATAGCAGTGGTCACAGTCTATTCCAGTCATCACAATCTTGTTATGTACCCCAAGGCAGCAGGTACAGAAAGGCAATTCTGGAAGACACTTTACAGTGAGAACAAACAGAAACAGGACCCTCTGTAATGAGCTTCCATGTACAGTCATAATGAGGAATGCTCCACAAGTGGGATTCCCAGGGGCTAATAGGCTTCTGAGAAAAACTGAAGTCTCCAGTCTCAACATATTTTAGCTTTGGTTGAACAAACTGGCAATTCCAAATAAATGCCCCGAACAGGCTCACTTCCCCAGCACGATTGAGACGAAACAGCAGAAATGCTTAACTGCTGGCCCCATGTACACTACAGGTCCTCAAATGCTACCTTATTAGTATATAAGCTTCATACCAGCAAGACTACAAGTTGTTTTTCCTGAAATGCGTTTTGCTATTGGGGAGGGACCAAAAACTCATTCCAAATTCTTCTGTGCTGAATGGTGCCCTTCTGTGTCCAGTTAAAGAAGAAAAGATACATTTCTATGCACATAAACAGAAAACCCCAAGCTCACTGCCACTGATTCAATGTCAATTCATATAAACCCTATAAGACTGGGTAGAACTGCCACTGTGAGATGATAAGACTGTAACTGTTTATGGGAGTAGAAAGCATCTCACGCCCCCCCCCCCCAGAAGTGGCTTGAACTGCTAAGCTTGCAGATGTCAGTCCAACCTGTAACCACCATGTCACCAGCGCTCCTATACAAAGGACAGAAAATGACCCACAGTCCGTTCTCCTGCTGTTCAACTCTGGAGCTTTTCTACCAGGAAAGGTAGTTCCCTCTTTGGGGATTCACCTGAACATTCAGCCACAAAGGATCAAAACCAGCTGAGCCCTGATTAGAATAAGGGCACCATTTCTCACTGACTCGAGAAATAAAGTGAAAAGTCAGCTGAATTATTGTAAGACAAATGGATGCTTACTGTAGACTTTTCTAAAGTATGGTTAGAACCAGAATCTTCAGAAGAAATAATTTCTCCCGAAGTTGAACTGCCTCCACTTGTCACAAGATGGCTCCTATATGACTAGGCTAATGATCTCTTAGATGACTCTGTGAAGGGATTCAAGACATGTGCCCAGTGCTCTTTTTCTCTGAAATGTTTCTGATAAAGCATGTTCACCAATGATGTACCTTGTCTCAGAGATTCTCAATTTTAGTTGTATACTGAAAGCATCTGGTCAGCAGTAAAAGAAAAAAAATACTGGTGCCTGGGTCTCCCTCCTAGAAATGAGTTTACCATGTCTTAGGGTTGTGTCTTGGGCCAGCTATTTTAAAAAGAACCCCAGTTGGGGGGGGGGGGCTCAGCCTCGGTGGCGTAGTGGTTGTGCACAGGACTGCGGCCCACTGGGATGGAGGTTCAATTCCAGCTCCACAGGAGCAAAGGCTGGGCCTCCTTCTCCCACCACCAGAGGGCAGTGATGCCAACACAAAACAAAACAAAGCAAAACAAACAAAAAAGAACCCCAGTTGATTCTTACACACATCTTAGGGTGAGAATTACGTGTCTCCTAGAGAATAAACCAATGAGCCCTGGTGGTGTAGTGGTTACAGGTGGGCCTGCGGACCTTGTTAGAAATCACCAGTTACTCCAAGGGAAAACAGATGAGGCTTTCAATTGCTGTTAAGAGTTAGGGTCTTAGAAACTCACAAGGGTTTTTGCAGTGACTCTGAGTCAGAATGCATTCTATAGAAGTGAGTTTGAGTTTGGACATTTTTTTGAGCGGATGATAGTGATTTGTTTCCTTCTGTCAAAGATAAAAACAAAGCAAAATAAAATGTGCTGCCAGCAAGTTGATGCCAACTCATAGAGACCCGCTAGGTTAGGGTTGACCTGCCCTAGTGAGTTTCTAAGATTATAACTGATAATGGGAGCAGCTGATGGTTGTCAACGGTTGATCACGTAACCAGCCCGTAACCACTATGCCACCAGGCTTCTTTCTGTCAAAGAAGGAAGCTGACAGTTCTTAGAACTCTTTTCTGCCACCACAAAGTGTGTATACCTATACATGCCAGTGTATGTGTACACATGCATGTGCCCTGTAATTAAGAACAGGGACTGGTGAGTCAGGCTGCCTGGATTTGGCTTCTACCTGGTTCTTGTCCACCAGAAAGCAACTGACTGTGCTGTGCTTCTGTTTCTTCCTCCATGACATGGTCTTGGAACAGGACCCATCCCTCACAGCATGGCATGTATCAGACAACGGTATGGAAGCTTAGGGTGGCTCTGAGTCAGAATCGACTCAATGACAGTGAGTTTGGTTTTGAGTTTTTGCTTACAAAAATAACTATGATATACAAAGCACTTAGAAATATTTGTTAAAGGAAACATTAAGCCAGATTCTGTCAACCTCTCACCTACCCTCACTCGCCACAAGAAACCAGAGAAGAAAGTGGTCACTATGCTAATTAAGCGAATTCCAAATCAGAGCAAACTTGTTTCGGGCATGAATCCTACACTGCGGGGCCCAAAGTCTCGCAAATGTTTCTGCAATATCTTTTGCTTTGTGAATGGAACTTAATCCTGCTCTGACGAAAGGAGGTTTTTTTTTTTTTGCGGTCCACGAGGAAAATTTAACATGACATGGCAACATTTTTCTCTCCCTGTGTCCACCCTTCTCTTCATCATTTCAGACATCCATGTCTTTGTTAATAACCTAGTGTGAAATCTGAGCACTGCTATTTGCAGGAGCTGGCAAGAACAGTTTGGAATTCCAAGTTTTTCTTTTCAAAGGCGTATGTCACTGCCTGACTCAACAGATAAAGGAGTATTTTTTCAAAGAGTTCTCTGAACCCTTGTAAGAGACAGAGGCCCCGGAATGTTCCTTACTTGAATTTATTTATTTTAGAGCTGCATGCCAGGCAGCACCAAAATCAATTAATCCTAAAAGATATTTCAAAAAGGATATCAAAACTGAATATAGTATTGAAATGTACGTGTGAGTATATTTGGCTGTACATGCTTTGCAATGACAAAAATAAATGTAAAATCGTATTTGTGGAAAGATATTTTGCGACATGCAGCTCTTAAATACAGAGGAAGACTGGTGGTAAACATGTCATAGTCTCACAC
The DNA here is from genome assembly GCA_004026705.1 of Nesogale talazaci. Classification (NCBI taxonomy): domain Eukaryota; kingdom Metazoa; phylum Chordata; class Mammalia; order Afrosoricida; family Tenrecidae; genus Nesogale; species Nesogale talazaci. The sequence goes on from PVJH01002800.1 coordinate 112,168, forward strand.
ACGGTCTTCTACTAATCATAGAACTGGTTCATTATCAAGGCGGTGTAAAAATGCTGCAGGACGGTGGTGTGAACAGAGACAGCGCCAAGTCACATTCACCAGCAACACGTCAAATCCATTCTGCTTGCAAATCTGTTCATTCAAAAGCCTACACTTCAATTCTCTCATATTCTAAAGTCACTTCTAAAAGATAAGATATTTTTTAAAACCTCTCATTTTGAAACATGCCAATTATTAAACTAATTACTGCTGAGGGAGTTACACAGGCCCAGCATTTCTCTAGGACAGTGGTTCTCAACCTTCTTGATGCCGTCACCCTTTTATACAGTTCTTCATGTTGTGGTGATCCCCAACCATAAAATTATTTTTGTTGCTACTTCATAATAGTAATTTTGTGACTGTTATGAACCGGGCAACTCCTGGGAAAGGGTTGTTTGACTCCCAAACGGGTTGTGACCCACAGCTTGATTAATTTGGCATTGCATATCAAATGCATCTCTAGAATCAGCATGTAGCATCAGGCTAATCCAGGATTTGAGTTCTGTGTATTTTAAGAAATAACTGGGCACACAGGTGAAAACACAAGGTTGTTATACCGTTTCATAGTGAATTGAGGAACTAAAAGTATCCCCCCCAAATAGCAATACCATCACATCAATTCTCACTCATACTGACCCTCTAGAGAACCCTGTGGATTCCCAAGGCTGTACCTCTCTTTACAGGAGAGCGGAAAATGTCAACTTTCTCTCATGGAGCTGCTGCTGGGCTTAAAAGCATCACCTGGCTTTAATGATCGAGTGGACAGTATGTTCATAAAATGGAATCTTGTGGAACAGGAATGTGCTGAGTGCAATGGAAAAACATAAGCAATTATGTTCATGAAAAGTAGTTAAACGATTTGGAAAGGGCCCCATTTTTGTAAAAAATTAGAAGGCTACTAATGGAAGGATCTGCATTAAAAGGTTAAAAGGAGTTATCTCTGAGTAAAGGGAGCACAGAGATTTCTCTTTGGGAGTAACTTCAAAAATATATGACTGGCACAATAAAAATATGCATAAAATATATAATGACTTGCATCAAACTAAATACATGGAAACTTCCAGGTTATTGTTTCCCAAATTTCACCCTATTGGTCTCTTTTTGAAACATTTTTTATTATAATGAAATTGAGCTTCCAAGTCCAAAGAGGGATGAACTAATTTCTCCATAAATATGGTATACTCTCTGAATTCTGCAAGTTGTTCAAATGAATTAATGAAGCCACAGAGACTGTGAAAGCCAGTAGGGGGGGCTGGGGGCTACAGAATTGGCACGATGAAAGAGTCTTTCTGACGTGTGCGCTCTGCCCTCACTCTGAGGGGGCTAGAGTCAGACACAGAAAGATAAGGATGGTGATGAGTGTATCTGATGAGTAGGGTCCATTTCCACACTTTGAAAATTGGATTCACATTGTTCCTTAGTTATAAATGAAGTTGGAATTTTCCCATTATTAGTGCACGTATACAAGGGTTTGAGGAGGGGCTTCGAAAGGTTCCTGGAAAATTGGAATGAAAAGATCATGGACACACAGTGAGGATTCTATCCCATACCTAGCTTTGAAAATTTAGAGATGAAAGCAGTTATTCTAAATCAGACATTTCAATTAAACCATGACATTCCTTCTGCCTGTTTCAAGATGTGCTATGTCGTACACTCGGTGCTTTTCAGAATCTCTAGGATTAGCTTTCAATCAAAACTGCCTTTTCATGTGTATGTCACTAGCCTTGGAAACTGCAGCAACCACTACAGCGCAGTCCAATGCAGTCTCTGGAGCAAGAAGCAGCATTTAATTCAAAACCTTTCTACAAATCACTGGATTAATGAAATTCTTCATACGCAGGAGTGCTGAGATGCAGGCTGCATGTAAATCACGTCCACGAAGCTAAAGGGTGTCTCTGGCAACTTCTCAATAACTATAACAGAAATCCCTAAATGACGAATTTAAAAGAAGAACTGGACTTGCTTCACTCATTTTCTCAGCATGACTGCTTCTGCATCCACGCTACCACTCAGATGCTCTGGAATGTAGGCAATTCTGTCTCACAAAAGAGCTGGGCTCCCAAAAGATCCTTCCAAAATCACCTGTTCGAAACATAACTGCCTTGCTACAACGTTTTCTAGTCTTTGCTATCTGACCATATTGTTGGTGTTAGGTGCCATCAAATCAGCTCCAACTCATAGGGACAATAGGTGTACAGGGGGTCGAAACACCGCCTGGACCTGCGCCATACTAACAATTGTTGTTATGTTATGATGCAGCCACTGTATCAGTCAATCTCCTCAAGAGTCTGCCTCTTTTATGCTACCTCCAAACTTTATCAGACATGATGCCCTTCTGCAGCAATGGTCTCTCCACACAAGTCCAAACATGTGAAAGGAAGTCAGACCATCCATGCCTCCAAAGAACATTTTTGCTGAATAGATTTATAATAAACATGTCAAGATAAGATCAGGAAATTGAGTCATTGAAAATGGCTCCTACAGGGATAAAGGAGAGTTCCACAGTCTAATTTAGATTCATATTTGCAAAGAGGGTTTCCTTATCGTGGCAGCTTCCACTAGGTGTGAGCGAACAGCCATATCGCTCCTGATGAGAGCAAAATGCTAGTGGGCAGAGATGATTTTTGTGGCGTTCATCAACTCCAAATTATTTTAGATCTTTCAGTCAGTTGCCCTCAAGTCACTCCAGTCAATATGGATTCAGGTTGAGACTACAACTTGCGCTGGTAGTCTACCAATATGGCTGGGTTAGGAGTCAAGAGTCCAGAAAGCTGAGATCTCAAGAGTTATCCCTGCTCCTGAACTAGAAAACTCTGACAAGAGCCATTATAGGTTGAAATCAATTTAAAGTCACCGGATTTGTTGGGTTTTTGTTTATGAGTTGGAATTGACACGATGACAAAGGGTTTGCTTTCGGTTGTGTCTTGTTTTCTTGGCCCTATTGCTAGAACATTCATCTGGGGACACTTTCTGCAAAGGAGACCTGGGAATCATACCTAAAGATCCACTCAGGGGATTTCTCCCTATAGTCCATGAGGGGGGATTCATATAGTTCAGTCTAATGTGTAATGCGAGCTGACTCCTTTGATGGCCATATTAATGAGGTCACAGCTGGACTTCAAATGGATAAAATAACCTTTTCCAGGGAGATGACAGAAGCAAAAATACCACTATCACCATCTGCACATCTTTTTTTAAAGCCAATCCTATGCCCAGAGTATGTGATGTTCAAAGAAAAGTGTTTAGATCATTCTTGATGGAATTTACAAAAAACATAAAACTAGTTTCCTGCTTTTGCTCAGGAATGGCCCCAATTCAATCAAGCCATAAATCTTACTGCACTTGCTAGTTATAAAGCAAGAGAAACAAGACTTGGAAAACACACACACACCACAGATATATTTTACCCTTTCAGGCTTTCTATTTATAGGTCATTAAAGAGTAAAATGTCATTCGTAGCTGGGCTGTAGACAGACGTGACAGAAACAGCATATTATCTCTGCAAGCGACAAACAGTTGGCAAAGCTTAAGAGTTTCCCTTGCAAATGGAAGAAACTGAACAAAGGACCCCAGAGCCAGTAAGCCCTGTGTGAGATGCATCTCACAAGTACAGTTCCATTTCTGTGCTTTATGAATGAGGAGGGGGACAAGATCAAGGAGAAACTTAAGACTCTTTGTATGCCTTGGCTCCCCAGCTGGGTACACAGCTCACCCAAATATCTATTCTCTCTTCCTGTTACTGAAAATACATGGACTAGCCCTTCCAGGAGGAAAATGGTCACATATCACCAGGGAAACAGGAGGACCCTCCTGATATATTTTTTCAAAAGACTTAGAAAGCCAAGCATGTTCACTTCCACTCTCTCTCTCTGGATTCTGCCAAAAGGGTAACTAAAGCGCCTGCCTAAATAAACTTTATTCCAGCTAGAATTCTGTCTGTTCACATGTGACACTGGCAGTCGGCTGCATTCTGAAGTGTCTTAAAACTAGTTCATTGTGAAGGCAGACATTCTGGCATGGAAATGAGAAAAGGCTGCTACCCAAATAAATGCACATTGTCCTGCACCAACTGCCACTAGAAAGAGATTTCAAGGATTCCTGCAGCAAAAGGAATGTAGGCTTGACAAGAAATCGAGCATGAGAAACAGTGTGACTGGGAGAAGCAGGACAAAATCACTTTCAAATGCAGGGGATTTTCCACACTAAATTGGAAGGTAGACAATATGGCCTGACTAGGATGCATATTTTTCTTCCAAGCCTTCCACAGCTGCTTTCGCATCCAGGGAGCCCTTTGCTTCTTTCCTGTTGCCAAGAAAATGTAGGGCAAGCTAATCCAAGTGCCACAAAATGGGGGACTCTATTAACGCTGATTGCGATTCAACGCCATGCCTGCAGTTCTTGATTAACCCACATGAGGTTGCCTATTTGTGGCCGGCTCCAATTATTTCCTCATTTTCATAATACCCATTGTGTTTCTGAATGCATCCTTCGGATTACATTTTATACTAGGACATTTTTTTGTTTTTCAGGTTTTGCCTAACCCTAACCTTAACCTTCTTTGCCACCATATGTGTTGAATGCCACTTCAAGAGAGAGTTTTAAGGTAGAAGTTTCCTCAACATTCCCTATCAGGTTAGCAGCCCAAAGTGTAACCCACTCTGCCACCAGAGCTCCTAGGTTATGCAGGAGATACTCAAAATAACTATACTTGCAAGCCTGTCTACAAGCTCACAAGTAAAGTAGGTTTGTGTGGACAATGCTATTTATTTTCCTACTTGCATTGGTGCAGTTGTTAGATGTTGGGCTGCCAACCATAAGGTGAGCAGTTCAAAATCACCATCAGCTCCACAGCAAAAAGATAAGGCTTTCTCCTCTCGTGTGAGTTGCAAGCTCAAAAATGTAGAGGTGCAGCTTTATCCTGTCCTATAAGGTCGTTATTAGTCAGAATTGACTTGATGGTCATGAGTTTGGTCTCGTTTTGAAGAACATTAGAAAAATCAAGTAAAATTAACTAAGATCTCAGTTTTGCTTTCCAACTGGGGCCTTAGATGTGGGAGAGATTATTTCCCCTGTTTCCAACACACCATGAGCAGCACTAAAGAAGTAAATGAACAATCTTCAAAGTCTAGAATAGTTTGCTTGCAGGCAGCTAAGACAAGACTGGGTGTCCACTTTTACATGTCGATAAGGAGTGGGAGTCTCAGGAAACCACTATCTGCTGATAAAGGCACTAGCCTCTTGTTGCTCTATGCGCTTCCCCACCAGACACACACTATAAATCAAAGCGGACTTTGTGAAATTGAGGACAGTAGAAGTGCTGATCAGGAAATCTGTCACCAAAGAGCCTGTGAGAACTGCAGTTTGATGTAAACAGCCAAGTGGGAACTTGATTTTCCCGATACAATTCACAGGAACCGGAGTCTCCCATAAATATTTGCAGAGCTACGAACACAACTGTAGACTAGATTAAAAAGGAAAACACAAGTGTTCAATAGTGCTTCAGAGGGGCAGACACTGGGGGAAGATACAGGATGCAAAAGCCTGTGTGGGCTCTTAAACGGAGCCACTGCTTCCAACTCAAATCGTCTTGTTTTTATTCATGAAAAAAAATTCAGACATTCATTTGACACCAAGGATAGAGTTCTCCCCAACTCCCTCAAGTCTGATTTTCTGTGTCACTTGAGAACTTTCCCCAGCTGCCTATTTCCTTTAAATTAGGTTTCTCTCTGCACACATGGTACCAGTTGCCCCTGCATATGCAAGGTTAACTCTCCTCATTTGACTGGGAGTCTCCCTTGCTTTAACACTAGTTGTATTGTCTTTTTAAGTGTGCAAGACAAAGATAAAACTCAGATAACTATACTTCAGTGAGAAAAGTCTCAATTCAAGCTATATGAATCGAGAACATCTCAAAACTTGAGTTTAATAGTTCTAGGAAAATATTTTGTTCAAAGAGGAGGAAGTTGTGTTAAGAATCTAGTAGTCAGGAGTGTGCTTTGAACACCAGACACAATAAAACAAAATCTCTCCTACATTCCTGGACACATTTCTTCTGGCTCCCAAGAGACTATCTAAATAGATTATAGCATTGTAAATATGGTTTCTCACTCTAAATTCTTATTAATTTAACATATCAATGTGACTTATGGATTCAGACAAGCTCATACCAAAATGTATTCTGTGAAACAAATGTGCCAAGAATACCAGGAAAACACTGGAAAAGAATAATATCGGGAGAGCCCAGTTCTCCCAGAGATTGCATTGATCTTTGGACACAAGGTTAGCAGTTTGACACGACCAGCTGATCCTCGGGGGTGGGGGGTGGGGAAGATGTGGCTTTCTGCTCCCCCACAAAGGTTGATAGCCTTGGAAATCCACAGAGGCAGGCCTGCTCTGTTTTGTACGGTCACTCTAAGTTGAAATAGATTTGATGGCAGTGAGATTTGAGTTGCAGTCACAAGACAATGATGAAAACATCATGGTATTGACTCGTGGATATTTGGATCAGTGGAGGAGAACAGACATATCCGAAGCAAACTCAAGAATATAATAAGATCAAATGTGTGATAAAGATGCCATCTCAAACCACTCTGGGGAAAATGGACATGTTGCTGGGATAATAGAGTAAGTATTTAAAAAAAACCAGAGATCGAAACAGATCTGTATCTAACTTCATGCACACAAATAAACCCCAAATAGACGAGAGATCTAAATTCTAAAGCTTAAGCCATTCAAGTAGCCTGAGAGAACATGAATGGATTCATCTTGGAGTTTAGTGCAGGGATAGGCTTTCTAACTCTGATAAAAAATGCAGAGATGCTAAAAACAGATGGAAATTTTGACTTTATAAAGAAAAGTCTTTGCATGACAAAACAACACTATAGGTAGTCATAGGATAACTTAAAAACTAGGACAAAGACATATACAACATACACCATAGAGGAAATTTTGACTTTATAAAGAAAAGTCTTTGCATGACAAACAACACACACACACACACACACACTACAGGTAGTCAAAGGATAACTTAAAAACTCGGAGAAAAATATTTACAACATACACCACAGGGGGTCAGTGGACCAAAAACTGATAGAAAAAAAATGAGGGAAAAAAAGCATGAATACAGAGTCCACTAAATACTTATTATCAAGCATGAGGGAGCTCTAAAAAGGTACTGGAAAATTCTATTATCTTTTAACTCCATTTTCCACAAACTTTTTGAAATCTCCACACAATGAATAAATGTAAAAGGTGTGGAAGCATTCCATAAACATGCCGTCTCTGTTTAAGCCCACTTATAATCAGAGGACTGCAAATTAAAACACCAATTAGTGTGGCAAAAAAGAAAGAGAAAAATTTGTCAGACAAGCTCCATTCTGTAGTCAAATTAATAAATGTGAGTACATAAGTAAGACTCCATTCCATTGTTGGAGAATGAGAATTGATACAGCCTTTCTAAAGAAGGATTTGATAATCCTTAACAAAATTAGATGTTCTTTCCTTCTGACCCAGGAATCCCACATCTAGGAATCTAATTAATTTAATGCACTGTAAGAATGTTAAGTCCTTGATGTCCTATTGCCTATGGTTTTAAACGTATTAACATTAAGGAAAGCTCACAGAGATGGGATTGCCCTGGTCTTCAAAAAGTTTACAGAAAAATGGAATTTAAAGATAATGAAATTACTCCACCATCTTTTTGAAGCCTCCTGGTACTAGTTTAAAAATTGTCTATAAATCTAAACTTATTCAAACTTTTGAAAGACTGTTACGATTCTAAAATCCAGAAGAGCAAATATGAAAACAAAAGTCAATAAATTTAAAGATATTCAAATCATGCAAAGTATAGTAATTCTCCTAAAAATGACTTTAGAAATATATAGGACATAGGAAAGTGGAAAGTTTCCAAGAATTTGAAAATATTAACATATTTTCATATATCAAAGTTAAAGAGAAAATACTGAATGAAAATGAAGAGACAGAACATCCAATCTGAGGGATGCAACTAATGCAGGACATTGTATAACTTTAAATGTTTCTCATATTTGAGAAAAAAAACAGTGTTTACTAGAAAACTTTGAGTTGAACTAGGGCTTCAGTAGCAGGCAGAAATATTTTGCAATTAGTAACTAAAATGTCAATAAAATAAAGTGGCATCTCTCAGGCAAGTTCAGGGAGTGTAAGATAATTATTGGGAATGGGGAGTTGAAAAGAGCAGAAATGAGCTGGTAATAGTAGAATTCAGATTAGATCAGAGATTTCCTGCTACAATACTTTAGGATTATGACCAGTTTTGTTCTTAAAGAGAAGTAAATGGACATTAATGCCAAGCTATTCTTTTGCATTAGAGCTATAAAATAATTTATTTATTTTATGAAACTCAATTTGTATAGTTGTTTTCTTATTATTTAAAACTCAATTGACAAATGGCCAATCTGCGACAAAACAATGGACTCAAAACTTTACATTCTAAAAAAACCGACAAAACACTAACAGAAACATGTCCTAAGCAAGTGAACAGATAACTGATAGAGTAAAACTACATCTACTTATTTTGCCATAAATTAAAAAGATGTGAAATATAATTTTCCATAAAAATATACATATAAAACTTTTTAAATTTTCAGTGCACTACATTAATATTTCCCTTCCCACACCATTAGCAGAAAGCTATTGGTACCTTTTCTAAAAGCAAGGTTTTTCAATATTTAATCTATTTTCGAAGCATTTAAACTTAATTATACCATAATAAAATCTAAGCAAAGAAAAGCAAAACAGAAAAATCAATTGAAGGCTAATAATTACAGTCTTCTATGAGTGAAAATCTTGAATTAGCCTACACATGCAACAGCCAGAGATGGCTAAATCACTGACCCTCAAAATGGATAAATGCATGACCTGCTAATGGTATTTTTATAAAGAAAAAAACCCAATCTTTACAGACATGAGAATATTATGGTTTAATTTAAAATATGAGGGCAAGAATGTGTTTTATAGTGTGATCTCAAATCTTTCTCCTTCCCCAGAAATTGAAAGCTTTACATTTGACTCTTTAAATACTTCTACCAAACTGTGGAGTTCATTTTGGGGGGGAGGGGGCATCACTGCCCTCTAGTGGGAGTCGGAGGCCCAGCCTTGCTCCTGGAGAGCTGCTGCTAGATTTGAACTGCCAAGCCAGTGGGCCGCAGTCCTGCACCCAACCTCTATGCCACCGGGGCTCAGCAGCTGTGGAGTTTATATCTAAATTGTGACCTCTTAGTGGTTTACAGTCAGTCACGTGGCTAACTATACCACCAGAACAAAATTCTGAATGCATTAATTCTCATTGATCCTTCTAATGCGAGCCTAGCCCTGGCCTGGAGAAAAATAACACAGACTCATTAGCAAAATACCCTCCATCTCAAAGTCAGTCAATTCTGACTTCTAGTTACTCTATAAACAGAGTCGAACAGTCTCACAGGGTTTTCAAGGCTGTAAAGCTTTACCGAAGCCTGAAGCTGACTGCCTCATCTTTCTCCTGCAGAAGAGCTGGTGGATTCAAACCACTGACTTTTCGGTTCACAACCAAGTGTTTTAACTCCTGCACCACCAGGAGAGAACAACAGTGAGCATAGATGGTAACGAAGGGTAAGTAAGCAGTGAAAGAAGTAGGAACGAATGGGAAATTTAAATCCCTGAAATTTTAATCCACTCCCAGCCCATAATCAAGAATATATTGACATCTTTTTAGTATTATTGTTTCAAAAGACGCTAAGGTCAATTCAATGTATTATTTTATCTGGACAAAACAACAATGCTTGCAGTGTAACAAATGATGAAACATACAATGTTCCTTTAGTTTGTGAATACTTCTCATACACACACCCCTACAACTGTCATGATCCCAGTGCTAACTTACAAAGCCGGCTAGTCTGTAGAATGCACACTGTTACAGATAGGAACTGGAAACACAGGGAATCCAGACCCAAAGAACCCCTTAGGACTGGTAGTGAGAGGGGAGATAATGGGAGGCTGGAGGGAAGGTGGGGTAGAAAGGGAGAACAGAATGCAAGGATAGCAGAGAAGAGGGAGGGGGAGACATCGGATGGTATAAGGTATGACAAAATCATAGCAATTTATAAATTATCAAGGGTTCATGGGGGAGAGGGGAGTGGGGTGGGAGGGGAAAAATGAGGAGCGGATACCAGGGGCTCAAGTAGAAAGCAAATGTTTTCAGAACGATGGGGCAAACAAATGTACAAAAGTGCTTGACACAATGGACGGATGTGTGGGTTGTGATAAGAAGTGTACAAGCCCCCAACAAAATGACTTTTTAAAGAAAAAAAACAGCAATGCTTGAAACTAGATTACCATTGCCCTGGGCTAAGCAGCCAGTGAAGATGAGACTGGCGACAAACATCTTAACAACAAAATACTTTTTTCCTAGCATTTGAAATGTTTCAAAAATATCCTGATTTTCTCCAGTTCGATGGCTGTTGTCATCACAAGTGTTCAGAAATTCTAAGGTTACCATGTGGGGAGACACAAATGATCCCAAGATTACATAATGGAGTTGGAAGAATTAATCAGCCTAACTTCCCTCTCCAGGCATTCATGATTGGTGGCTAGTTAGTCAAGACTGGAAAACAGCAAACACAGCATTTTAAAGTTGCGAGTACCTTTTTACTTTCCTTTTCCCAGACTACCATTTCAGTACTGCTGACAGCTTGTCTAAAATAAACCCACAAATAAAGCCATTAAGGAGCTTATGGATATTTTGAGCCCTAGCCTACAGTACTAAGATAGAGTAAAATAGATCTAAGTGTTTCACTGTGCCTATGCTTGCCTAGAGTCACTGCTAGCCACCTCCTCAACTAACTTGTCTTTGCTTATTTCCTTCGGACCTGTAAACAAATGCCCTGTGGAATCCTCTACATGAATAGCACCTTGATGAGAAAGCTAATGAAAAGGGGAAATTAAAAGCAAAAACCAAAAGCCAAAACCAAAACCAGAAACACATGCCAAGTAGTCAAACTCACTGACAATTCTAAGTGTCGTTTCAAACCCTCTCTCAAGCTCTGGTTACAGCGATTCACGGTCAAAGCAAAGCTCCCCCTCGGAGAAGGTGGTCCAGCAGTGTACACAAGGATTTCCCTCAACATTGCTGCGGACAACTGCTCTTACTTTACCAAATCAAAGTCAAGAACCAAAGCAGCCAATGGCCTGGGATCTGTCCTCTAGGAGAGGAGTATGCATTCTAGTTGTTACTTACAAACACCCACGTTTCTGTTCTTCTTGCTGTTATTTTTTGAACCCCCATGGGCAAAAACGAGCTACACAATGAAAATGGAACTCAGCAATATGTGGACATAAAACTCAGTGCCTTATGACTAAGGGAATATAAAGTTTATTATTTTACAATGTGGAAATTACCACCTAAAGCTAATCATGCAGAGGTCTAACGATGGGCCTGCAAGTAAAATAAAGTTCTCCTCAGATTAATTAAAGCAGCAGACAAGTCAGAACTTTGTTCAGGGGCATCATCCTCCATTGCTTACCATCTATTCTCCCTATCAGTCACTACTTAGTCACCAGTGTCAGCAATTTTTTCAAGTTTCCTTTTATCTGGAATACAATGTCATTTAATGCATGCATATATGAACCTACAAAGTAGAAATTTCAAACTGTTCAAGATTATTGTGCTTATGGTTATATATCATGTGCTTTTATCAAAATTCATCAACCTATACATTTAAATGAGCAAACTTTATTCATACTTGCATGTACATATATATTTGCATACATAAGGTCTTTCCCCAACACACTTTAAAATAAATGTGACCAATTCACTCACAAGTCATGTAATTAATAGTGAAGAAATAGAAGATAGAAAACTGTTTACACCAGAGCCATTGCTCAATTCCAGGATTACTGACAGCTTGGGCTGGACCAGTCTTTGTTTCTTGTGCACAAGTCTCTATGTGGACTGATTCTACAACCAATGTTCATCAGTCAGGGAACAATGTTGGGAGACAATTCTATCTCATGGCAAAAAAGTGTTGGGTGTTATAAAAGGAGGTCATGATTAAAATACCAGTGACATGTATCACAAAAGACAGGGATTCTGTGTGTAACTAAGTCAGATGTGTTTGGAAAGGAAATGAGTGCAGAACGTTTTAAGGTCATATGTAAGAGACACGCCATAAACAGACCATGCAAGTTTCAGGAAGTGGCAGACTGACTCACTCTAATTTCACTAGTTCAATCCAGTCATGATGCTACTTAAATCATGATCGCCTCTCAACTGCTCATGTGTAGATTATCCAAAACAGTCCTTTCATATTTCCACTGCACTACCTACAGAGCTCCCTTTAAATGCAAGCAAATATCAGGTTTGTGTTCTGTCATGCTAAAATTAATCATTGAGTAGGCAAACTCTGGTGCTATTGCCAGTAGAAGGGAAAGCAACAGTAATTAAAAATGGTAACTTGACTTCTACACTATTGTCAGTAGTGGCATTACTAGTGGCAATACTACATAGTATTGTCAGATACTGGGCATTCCCAGGCTCACATTGTTCAACAAATGGGGTGTGTGTGGTGGTGGTAGGGTACCACAACTGAATCCTGCGTCATCTTGATTATGGATTCTCTTAAGCCACCAGGTCTCTCCTCAAATGTCACTTCGCAGAGAGGTCTCTTCCTTGTGATCGCCCTTCCACCACCTCCATGAACACTTTCCTTCAGAGCGCTTACCAATGCCTAAAATTATCCTACTTGTCTGTTTCTGCCCTCCCTCTCTCTCATCTCATCCATCCTGCCCAGTTAAATCCCAGCATAGCATACGGCAGCATTCAATATTCCAAGATACTTAATTGACTACATGGGGAAGGCTGGTAGATAAGCTAATAGATTACTGAGCAACATGAGTACTACAAGGAATGGTCATGGAACAGAGAGATTGTCTCTTGAGTGGCAGGGAGAAGTAGTTCAGAAAGGCAAGAGTTCCCTGTCAATGTGACATTTGAATTAAATCATGAGACAAGTGAGAGTCACTGAGCAAAGGAAACAAGTGACTGAACTGGTGACCAGAGTGGAAGTGGAAAGGGGAGTTGTCCTGTAGGATTTTATCAGCACAAAACAAGATGTGGATTTTGTCTTCAAGGCAACAGGAAATAACTGCTGGGTTTATCACATTTGTTTTGTCTTGCTGTAGAATAACTATTTTGACAGATGGAAAGATAGGCTGAAAAGAAGAAGCTGACAGCAGGAAAAAAGTTTGGAAACTGCTATAACGGTTGAAAAGAAAGAAGACGTGAGAACTGTTTGAAAATTAGAGTCAAGTAGGGCTTGACTTTATTCCTGGGACAGGAATCACGGTGAACTCTAGGGGAAATATTGGGCTTATTGCATATGGCTACAACATATACAAGGAGAGTCATATTTGGAGTAGGTAGAAGTGAAAGAGGGAAGAAAGAAGCAAAATGTCATTTATTAATTGCTGGAGGGGAAAGGGGCTATCTTACATACAAAAGAGAGCCAAGGATGTACATTCGGCTCAAATTAAAAAACTCAGTGCCATGGAGTTGACATTGACTCATGGAGACTCAACAGGATAGGGCAGAACTGTCCTTGTGAGTTTCTGAGACTGTAACTCTTTATGGCAGCAGAAAGTCCTGTTTTTCTCTGTGGAGCAGCTGGTGCTGTTGAACTGCTGACCTTGAAGTTAGCAGTCCAAGACTGAACCACTTTCCCTCCAGGGCTCCTGAATGGAATGCAGTTCTGTCTCTCTGTTCAATTCCCTCCTCTACAACTAGATTTTTTCCAAACCTTCCAAAATTTTTATTCGTCAGACTTAAGAGTATCAAATGCAGAGAGAAGTCAGAGGTCCCTAAATAGAGTAAGGTTAGGGGGAAAATGTTACTATGGTTACAAAGAAATATTATATTGAAACTATGGCCCCAAAACAAGACCCCAAGCTGATAGAACCCCAAAGTAAAACACTTCCTTTTGCTATCCTTTAGATCTGAGACAGAACTGTATTCCTGTTTGAGGTGATGGTCAAAGTAGAACACACCAGTATTAATTAAGATAATTTGAGGATAATTTATATTAATGAGCTTTGTGTCTATTAAGCATAATGTGATCATGGCAATTGATATAAAGTCAGGTCTTAGATAGAAAAAGAGGCCCAGCTGTTGTTCTTAAGGTAAAATGACCAGATTTTAAATGGGACACAATTGACCTCGGCTGGAGGTGTGGGTTCTTGATTAAAAATTTGGTCTACATGGAGCAACAAAAGTTTTCATAGAATGCAAATATAGCATTGTAATATATTTATTTTAATTTTAAAATGCCACGGGACATTGTTAAATTGTTAAAAAGTGGGACGTCTGCTCACCTTTCCTTAGGAGCTATGAAGCCGTTTCTGTCTCAGAGTGACCCTTTGAACAACTGAAGGAAACCATGCATAGTCCTGTACCACCTTCACGATGATGGATATATTTGAGTTTTGTTAAAGCCATTTTATCAATCTGTCTCCTTGAAGGTTCTCCTCTTTTGTGCTAATCCTCTTCTTTCCCAAGCATGATATCCTTCTCCAAGGACATAGTCTCTCCTGATAGCATGTCCAAATTACATGAGATAAGGTCTTGTCCTCACTTCTAATAAGCATTCAAACTGTGCTTCCAGTCCGCAAAAGAGGCTCATTTACACAATGTGATTGTAAGAAACTGGGAGGTAAAACTAGACTTTTAATACTCTAAATTTCTTTCATCAAAGATAGCAGAGCTAATTTTGTGATTTAAGTAAGAATCCCTCCTATATAGAAAGTATCCACGACTGGTCAGATTGTTTTCTGAAAGCAGGTTCAGAGAGAGGAAGCAAGATCACTGCAGCTGACAAACGTGTACTTGGTTATCATACCAATGAGCCTTATCGATGTGTTCCTGTGTGGATTAGAAAACTGTATCCAGCTGGTGTCACCTCCATAGAAAAATGCCTAGCGAGTGCCTCAGCGTTGTTCTTTAAAGCAAAGGAAAAACCGCATCCCCAGCAGTTTTTAAACGTTGGCTCCTATCCGCTCACAGAGGCCAGGGGAATGATAAGAGACGAGTTCACAGCCTTACCACATTGCACAGCAGTAGGAGAGATAATATCGATGTCATTTTGGCCAACAATTCGGAAGCTTTTAAGCACAAGTTTGTTTGACATGACAGAAAGAAAAGAACATCTATCCCCATGTAAGTAAGTGTGCAGGGTTTCAAATGTTTTACCCAAGCCATGAACCAGCCAGAGAGAGAAGAAGACATTTGTAGGTTATGACCTCTGGCATCAAATAGACATTTACCTGGTTGGCTGTCGAGCAACAACACAGGGCCTGACAGGAGGGTCCCAATGGGCTGAGATCCAAAAGGTCAGCAGTTCAAAACGACCTGTACTTCCACAGGAGCAACACAGAGCTCCTGACTCCAGTAGGGTTACGGTCTCAGAGCCTCACAGAGACAGTTCCATCCTGTCCTAAAGAGTTGCCGTGAGCTAGTATCGATTAGATGGCAGGGCCATCTTTGACTCTGAAGTTGCTGTGAGTTGGAACTCACTCAATAGCTGTGGGTTTTTTACAGAGTTCCCTTCTGACACCTTCATTTATTAGGACTTTGGTCAAGCCTTCCCACAATGTGCTCACTGGAGAAGTTTCCCTCCATTTGTCACCTAGGCTAAAGAAAAGCCCTATCCCCACCCCTTTCCAAAGCACTTCCCAGACCACCGCTCAGAAAGTTACCCGTTTTGAAAAATGTCAAGCTACCACCTCCAAACACTAGAACAATCTTATAAAGAGCAAGTTACATGAGGCAGCTCTCTGTTTACCCTCTAAACATCACTGAAGGATATAAACTAAAACAACTGCCAGCTCCATTCTCCTATAGGGCAGTTGATGTTCAAGAGATTAATAAGTAACTTAATAGAAGTCCCAAAATACCTCACACCAGGACCTTCATCCCTTAAGCACACTAACTGGCAACACAAACTTCCATTGAGGCTGCTGCCTGGTTAGCCACGGAGGTTTGCTGCTAGCACAGAGGAAAGAATAAAAAGGATTGGGATTTCATCTACTTGGCCAAGCCTTACAAGAACCGTCAACAGCTAAGAGGTCCAGACCAGAAGAGAAGAGCATGGGCTACCTCAGAGCGTGTCAGAATCCTATGACCAAGAGTTTACCAATGCCCACTCTAGTTCCACCCCCACCATCTGACATGGCTTCTCCTTGTGCTGCTTTGTCTCTCTACCCCACAACGACCAACCATTTCTCTTGTATCTCTATTTCAAATGCCTAAAAAAGAGAAGACCTGTCCAACTTGTAGAAGCCTAAGCATCTCACAATCCACCCCTAAGCATCAAAATTCTAATCAATCAACTGTGACCTTAGTGGATAGTGGGTAGGGGTGGGAGTCTAGAGATGGCCTGAGGTAGAGAATTTCTCAGGGCCACTTTTTATTGTCAGCAAGAATTGCAAATAAGCAAGCTTCTAAGTATTTGTATATGCACCACCAGTGTCTCAAAAGAATATTTGCAAAATGGAACACAAAACCAGTTCCCCCTTCTAAGGATCCCATTTCTATCGCCACCAACCAGACTCTCCAAGTCTGGGATCAAAATGCTCTTTTACTCTCAAACATACTTGCCACATCAAATTGTGGAACCCATCTTCCCCTTTTCATTCCCATCATCACCCTGTACTAGGTTTTCCTTCTTCCCTACTCCACTCGGTTTCACCACTTCCATTTAATATTCCAACCGAAACCATTTACCACTTCCAACCATCACTACTTTCTTCTAAAAATAAGGACCAGTCCTGCTTTACCTTCTAAAACAGCCCAAAGCCTTTACTTATGCAGAGTAACCCATAATAAGGACTCTACCTACTTACCTAGACTCATTTCATTAAAACTAAACTTATCCCTGTCTCAAGCAACAAAAAATTACTCTGCTTTCTCCAAGTCTCTACCTATACAATTTCCTCCATTCATAGTATATTTCGTCCTCTTAGAAAACTACTTGTCAAAATACCATCATTCTCCAAAGTCCAACCTCTTCACAGAATCATTCCAAATGTCCCAACCAGACACATTCTTTTCCTTGGCCCTGTAACACTCAATGTAAACTTCTTATACTTTTGAGAGATATCCAGTAGAAATATATTTGGTGAGCCACACGTGACATTTTAAGCATCTAGAACCCATACAGAAGCAAAAAGAAACCAATCGAATTAATTTTAATATTTTATTAAATCCAACACATCAAAACCTTTATCATGTAATTATGGCAAAAATGAAGATACTTACATTGTTCCCTACTCAATCATAAAAGTCAATCAGCATTTTACACTTCATGCACACATTGCGATGTGAGTTAACCACATTTGAAGTGCTCAAGTGGTTGCCTACTTTATTGGACTGTGCATGACCAGCCCTTTTAAACTAAAAAATGTAAGTCTTGCTTCATTCTTACTCCTATCACCAAAAACTCCCAAGTTCACTGCCATTGAGTTCATTCTGACTCTTAACGACCCAGGTCGGGTTTATGAGCGTATACATCTTCACAAGAGTAGAGAGCTTCATCTTTCTCTATGGAGCAGTTGGTGGGTTTGAATGTTCAAATTTGGGATTTGGGATTTACAGGCCAAGGCCTAACCCACAGTACCACCAGGGATCATATTACACTTTAACTTGAATGCCTGAGGATAAGGATTGTATTTTCCTTCTATCTGTATCCTGCAGATTCCAGGTCAGCAAACTCTGGCCCAGGGGTGCAATTTGATTGATCGTCTGTTTTTGTAAATATGGTTTTATTGGAACACGGCCTTGCTCACTTGATTACATATTTCCTGCTCTGCTCTCACACTGTAATGAAAGAGGTGACTATGAACAGTTGCAGCAGAGACCAAATGGCCCACAATGCCTCACATATTTACTTTCTGGTTCTTTCCATGAAAGGTTTCCTGACCTCTGCCCCACAGCAGTACTTTTCAGAGTATGGTCAGTTGAGCAACATCGGTCGGCAATTGCATTACCAGCAACTGGCACAGAACTTAAATTTGAGGGGTTTCAAAAAATTCCTGAAAAACATTTCATTATTCCATTTTTCCATTTACTTGTTTACAGGCATTCCCCAGGTGATAAACAAGATCAGTTCTCAAGTCTTAAAGTGGAATTTGTAGGTCAGTGGGAACATGGCTCTTATTCAGCCTTAGTTTTATGTGAGAAAAGGCTCAAAGCTTTTTCAATAATTGAAAAGCTTCCTGGGCAGAAAGTGATTGTGATGGAGCTTCTGTCTTGAGTAGGGTTAGTTCAATCTTTGCAAAACTCTCATGAAGCGCTCGTGGGTTTAAATTACCAACCATGTGGTTAGTAGTCTAACACTACACACATGGCACTGCCAAGACTCTTCCTATCATTTCAAAATGAAAGAAAATTTGCATAATGTTAACAAGCAAATAGGAGTTATTGACACTTCTGATGTGCAAAACCTGGGAACTGCCTGGAGACTTAAGTCAGCCCCAAATTCCTCATCTCCCAACTATTTAACTAACTTGCTTTCTGTACCTTTTACTATGTAATTTTAAAATATTTTGGCAGGAAATATATTGGTATTTATTTACATGTTTCTGAGTCTCCAGTATTGGATAAGGCCACCTCCTTGACTCTTTAATGTTTTCTATGTGCCTCTCTATATTTTCTTACCAGAATTTGTTTTTTACATCTGCGGTTAAATCCACTTGTGGTTAGGTAATGAACTATGAACGACAAGGTTGGCAAGTCAAACCCATCAGCAGCTTCTCAAAAATCCTATATAGGGACACTGTGAGTTGGAAATGACTCAATGGCACTGTGAGAGGGTTGGGTTTTTTGGGCAATTTTATTACACAAGTCCAACAGGTCCAATTTAGGGATAACTTCTACTTGATCTTTAATGTTAAGTCAATTTTCCTCACTTTGAACAAGGGAAACGCTTATTTACAACACATTCCCCACATCACAATCACCCTCATTTGTGGCACATACCGATTTTCAATCACTGAAAATGTTTCGAACCTTTTCCTGGCACAAATCTAAAGCAAGCACGCTGTGATTGCATCTTTGCCAACTCTCAGGGACTCTCCAGCACAAAGGAGAACTGCTTATAGGGTTGCCAAGGCTGTAATCTTCATGGAAACAGATTGTCACAGAGCAGCTGGTGGGTTCAAACCAAGCACTAAACCACTCTGCCACCAGGGTTCTTCATGCACTAATCCTACAGCCCACTGCCATGGAGTCTAGCCTGACTTACAGGGCTTCTGACACTAAGTCTTTATGAGAACAGAGACTTATCTTTCGCTCACTGAATTGCTGGTGGGTTTGAACTGGCAGTCTTGCAGTTAAGCAACTCAAGGCCTAACCCATAAGGCTAAATCAAAACCATATACAGTTCCAATTTACCTACAAATTCTTAAACAGATCTGGTTGATAACCTTGAGACTGCCTATCACCTGAGGGCTGTCTATAATTTTAAAGCAGGGCTCCAATTTTATTTTCTTTCATAAAGATATTCCATAGGACCAGCCTTATTTAACCCTATCTTTCTCTTAACAAAATGAATGTCGCCTTTCATATGTAAATTTGAATTTAGTTCTGGAATCTGTATTAGTTCTCTGAACGATTTTTCTTTCTTCACTAATTATCATACTAATCTGATGATTGATCTTATCAGGATTTTTAGTTATCTATTGTTGTGTAACAATATAACCATAAACTTCTTAAACCAAAACTCAAGGTCCTCAAAGCAATTCTGACTCAAAGCAGCCCTAAAGGACAGGACAGAAGGTGCCTCTGTGGTGTTTCTGAGATTGAAAATGTTTGTGGAAGCAGAAGGCCTCTTCCTCCTCCAGGAAAGCAGCTGATTGTTTCATACCACAATCCTTGTGATTTGTAGCCCAACACGAGCCACTACACCACTAGGGCAGAGGCTTAAGAAATACATATTTATTATCTCACCGTTTCTTTAGGTTAGGAGTTCAGGCACAGGTTAGCAAGGCCCTCTGCTTCAGGCTCTCACAAAGTTTTAATCAAGATGCCACCTGGAGTTGTGGTTTCATCTGAGATTAGATTGAGTACGGATTGCTTTCTACAATATTTCAGCCACATTCAGTTGCTTGCAGCCTGCCAAACTTATGGCCTCTGCTTCCTTGTGTCTGCTATCTAAAACCTCCCCTCAGTTCCTTGCCACCTGGCCATCTCCATAGGGAAGCTGGCACCGCAAATTATTGCTTCTTTAAAGCGAACAAGGGTCCGAGAGTATCCACAAGACACACAACACAGTCGTATGTAATATAATGCACATATTCATATATATTTCATCAACTTCTGTCATATTCCACTGGAATCAAGTCACAAAGGAGGAGACTATACAACATTACAAATATAAGGAGGTAGGAAACATGAGTCATTTTAGAGTGTCACAAAAACAGGGAAGGCACATACTCTCCTTTCTCCCTCAAGTTGTTCCTGATTTCTTAGGCATTAACTCTTCTACATAAATAGTATCATTCCATCTACCACCACACACACACAAACACACACACACACATACACACAATTGTTGGGATTTCATTTGAGATTGCTTTAAACACATTTGGAAACACTAACATTTGTTAAATGGATAGTGTCTCCTCGCCCAATAGTTGGTGTCCTTTAATCTGTTCAGAATTTATATTATGTTCCTCAATAAGATCTTAGTTTACATAGAAGACCCTTTCTTTTTACTTTATTCTCAATTATTTTTGATTTACAAGTATGTTATTATCATAACTAAACTGTTTTCCTCCCTTTTAGTTGTACAACAATTTTATCTGCATAAAAATGGTATTCTCTCTTCTTTTTCCATTGTCTTATTGCATTGGTTAAATAAGCCCAAGTCATAGATAATACAGTATGCAAGACTCTCTGTCTATTTCCAATTAATCCAAATAATTTTATTATTTTAACAAATTATTTACTCTTGGCTTTAACATTTGTTAACATTTCTGTTAATAAATGGTAAATACTCTACCTTTAAGGAAATGGAACATAACTCCATACTCCCTAAGGGTAAGGTCATGCAGAGGAAATCTTTTACAAAGCACAGAATATGGAAAAGGGACAAAAGTTATTTTCACAGTAAACATACCTCAAGGCACATTACCAAGATTAGCATCAATAGTAATAATTCTTATAGTACATACCCTTGACATGAAGTGAAGAGAATGTCACTTGACCTCTGTGGCCTTCGGCTACGAATCACTTTACCCTAGTCTAATACTGTGACAACCACAAAATACCTGCGAAATAATCCTCAAAAGTGTCAAGGTCACAAAAATCAAGGAAAGTCTGAGAAATGGTCTCAGTCAAGAGGAGCCTGAGACACAACGGATAAATGTGTTCTGATACTGTGAATAGGATCCTGGAAAAGAAAAAGGACATTAGATTAAAACTAAAGAAATCTGCATGACACATAAACTTTAGTTCATGATAATGTACCAAAATGACTCATTAGTCTTAACAAACAAACCATACTAATGTAAGGTTACCAATAGCAGAAACTAGTTTGTTGGGTATACAGACATCCTATTATCTCCACGTTTTCCCTGAAAATATAAAACTTCTTTTGGAGTTTATTTTTAAAAGAAATAATATGTCATGAATTTCTCCTCTGATTTTAAATGACAGGTTTATATTTATTCATTCTAGATAATACCTTCATAATGACAGGACTGAACTCATTAACTCAAATTTATAATGTTGGCCCCCATTCAAACCCCTCTACAATCCCAGGTGGAGAAGTCTTTGGGATCAGTTTAACAAATACTATCTATCAGTGGGTTTGGTGTCTGATTGGCAAGCAGGGCTGAGAATCACTAATCTAAATTGCCAGACTAGGACCTGAACCTAATCCATGCCATCGCCTGATATAGGGCACCTGAACTCTTTCTTAAAACAGATGGTGATGAAGCAGCATTCTGACTCTGTGGGTCGTCCGATCCATAACAGGAGCAAAAAATGACAGTTATGAAATAGCAACGCAAATAATTTTATGGTTGGGAGGTCATCACAACATGAGGAACTGTATAAAAGTGTTGCAGCAATAGGCAGTTTGAGAACCACTGCCTTACAGAAGCACCAAGGAAAATCTCCTCCATTAAACTGTGATCTTTAGTTTGATGATCAAACTATTCTAAAGGCTAACATGTTTACTTGAGCAAATCAAGTGGAAAGCAAAACAATCTCCTATTTTCCATCCTCCATCCTTTCATGATTAGTATCAGAGCTCTTAAATCCTTACAAGTGGACTTAACAAGTATTATGATAAACAGAAAAAGACAAGTTGTCAAAGATTTGATTTTATTTGGATCAAGAAATTGCACAATGTATTACAATAGGCAAATCTGCACATGATCTATTTAAAATATAATGGTTTTTCAAATTTATTTAGTCTACCAACGCCTTTTCTGAAAAAAAAAATTACTAAGAAACCTTCGGCAATTAAAAGCTTCTGTACTACAGTCCGTAATTCAGGATGAACTCTATATGACTGCTTTTGCAGCCCTCTACCCCACCTCCTTGACTATTTCAGCACCCCACTCAGGGGCTGGTGGTATTGCCCACTTTGGAAAACACTAGTCTAAAGAATCAAAGAGCAAAGATGTCACTCGTCACTTTGGGGACTAAAATGCACCGGGATTCAAACCAGGGTATTTTAATCACCTGCATGATAAAACTGGATAATGAATAAAAATGATTTCAGATAGACTGATGCATTTGAATTATGGTACTGGTAAAGAATACTGAATATACCATTGACTTCCAGAGGACCAGACAAATACGTTTTGGAAGGAGTGTAACTAGATTGCTAGACTGCCCTTTGGAATTGGGGATATCAGGAGAGACCAGTCCTTGGAGAAAGACAGGGTGTCTGCTAAAATAAGAGAGCAAAAAGGAACAAGTGCCTGAATGAGACGATTTACACAGTGACTGCAACGATGGGTTCAAACAGAAGAAGAATTGTCAGAATGTTGCAGGAAGTGAGGAGCATCTCATTTTGTTCTATACAGGGTCACTATGCTTCAAAACGGACTAAATGGCACCTCACAAGAACTACAATAGATAAAAGAGGATACAAATGTCTAGGCAAAAATAAAACACATTCTGTCAGGGCAAGAGAGACAACAACTGAAAGAAAAAAAAATATGAGCATCACTTCAAGACCTGCTTACTATGAAGAGCTAACCCAAATTGGAAGTAGCTATACTGGGACTGAAGAACCTAAGAATGTCTTTTTAAAGTATGCTTCAAATTGGTTTAGCAACACATTAGTCATCTACACCAGAGGTTTCGCATGCTAAACAAAGAAAATGAAGTCACAGAGGACTTTCAATCCTTAGTACCTTCTGAAGTACCTTCTTGAGCAGAGGACATGTCATTTCAAAGAGCTAGTGAATCACAGTAGGGTCAAATAAAGAACTCTAGCTGTAGTTAAAATGGAAGACAGCATTCCATTTTGTATTGTAACTACTAAGTGGGAAAGACAATGTTCTCCAAATGCTATAAAAGGTAGTGCATATATTCCAACAACGTATTACGTATAGAGTAGACTAAATGAGAAAAATGCTTTTTAGATTATTTATTAATGTCCAAGTCCTACCAAAATATGAAGGGTTATATTATAAAAACAGAAAAACAGTAATCCAATAACCAGTTTTCAAATCGAGCTCTCCCATTCCCTCCCTTGTCCTTCCTCTGATACACGGTAACATTAACTCTGCTACTTCCACATTAAGGTGCTCCAGCAAGATCTTAATTAGGTCAAAAGACACCTGGATCCTCGTTTTCTGAGGAAAAAAATAGCAAGAGCAGAAAAGCAGCAGCAACCTTCAGAACTTTTACCCTATTTACTTCAGTGATTCTCAACCTTCCTGATGCTGCGACCCTTTAATACAGTCCCTCATGTTGTGTCCCAACCATGAAACTATTTTCGTTGCTACTTCCTAATTGTAATTTTGCTACTGTTATGAATTGGGTGACCCCTGCGAAAGCATCCTTCGACCCCCAAAGTGGTCGCAAGCCACAGGCTGAGAACTGATTATTTCCATGCATCCAACTCCAGTTCCTGGTGGCCTGAGGAACATATAAAGGGGGGTTTGTCTCAGTAAATCTGTTCTAAGTAAATTTATTCTAGAAGATTTTCCATTGACTTCCAACATCTTTTTAAAAAGTTTAAAAAGTAGATACCAATATTTATTAGAATATTCAAACTATTGCCACTTTAGATGCCCTACTCAATCACTCATAATCAACTAGGTATTTAATTAATACTGTGCAATGTAGAGATACCAATACAAAAGGCTCCAGTTAAAGATGATGGATTGAGCACATCCATTTATCTTGGCTAGCTCCCAAATCTTCACTCAAATGACACTAAGAGGTCTTCATAACCTATAATAGTAACACACACACATACACGCACAAAGAGAAGACGAGCACAATAGCATTTTGGAAACTTAGAGAGCCCAAATCTCATGGCAGATGTGGGGAAAAAGGCATTTGCATCCAAGAACCCTGAGAAGGTTCAGGGTCTGTCAACACTAGGCCCAACTAGGTCTAGGAACAGAAGGGCTAAAATGAAGGAGGATCAGGAAAATTCCTCTGAAAAGCACAGAGATAATGTAGATCAACTCCAATTTCATCTCTCTGGCCTGTCCCCTACCCCAATCAATATAGGGCCAAAGTTTATTCTCTATAGAAGCGCTTGACACACATCTCTGAACTAAGGAGCACAGTAGAGTAACAGACATGGATTCTACACTGGAAATATATATATATATATATATATATATACATATATATAACCATAAAACATAACTGTTTAGAAGAAGTTATTCAGGAAGAACTAACCCTTAATCAGATAATCAGGAATTTATATATATATTTAATAATTTAGTATATATAAATATATATAAGTACATATATTATGAGACAAGAACAATGTTCTATAAAAAAAGAAACATTGCAACATCAAAAAGGAGTTTCTAGAATTCAACAGATAGGGCACGTAAAATACACAATCATGTGGGGGATATTTTCCCCAAGTAGAACAAAACATTAAAAAACAAAATAGGACTGGAAGGGAAATTAGACATGTAGGCCAACAACTAAATAGAGAAAACAAAGGAAATAAATGAAGGGAATGAAATTGTTTAAATTCAAGAAAATTATCTGAATTGAAGAAACCCAAGTCTCCAACTTGAAAGGGTACAAGAAAGAGATAAAATAGACATATAAATAGACAAATGAGCCCGAGTGGCATAGTGGTTGAGTGCGGGACTGCAGTCCACTGGGTTGGCAGTTCAAATCCAGGAGTAGCTCTCCAGGAACAAGGCTGGACCTCCTACTCCCACTAGAGGGCAGTGATGCCCCCCCAAAAAAAAGAAAAAGAAAAAAGAAAGAAAATAGACATATACCAAGGTAGTAATATTGTGGAATTCCAGGGCATTCAAAGATACCAAAAGCTTCCTGAGAAGGATCAAGCAACATTTTAAGAAAAATCAGAATACCATTTGATTTCTTAAAAATAACAAGATGATTTGGGGGGTAACAAACGACAACAAAATTGTGAAGGAAAATCATTTGCAAATTGAAATTTTAGACTCAAGCTTTGAAATGGAGTATAAAAATATTTCCACACCTACAAACTTCAAAAGTTAACCTTCTTTAAGCCGTTTTCCAAGGAGTTCTGAAACGTTCGAACTCACTAATCGTTCCATAGAAGAAAGTTGTGGCAATGTGTTTCCATAAAGATTATAGCCTTGGAAACAATATGGGGAAATTCCACTCTATTCTACAGGGTCACCATGAGTAAGAATCAACTCCATAGCAATGAATTCAGATTCTGGTTTATACCTTTTTCCAAAAAGTTCCTAAAATATTTGCTCTACAAAAATACAGGAATAAAGAAAGAAAAAGAAAAGACATTTAGGAATAAGAGAGCAAACATTGGTAAAGGAATTAGCCATGAGAGATTTTAGGTTTTTTGCTTCTTAAAAGACTCAAAGTACTAACCTAGACAAAAGATTAAAATGTGCTAAGAAAAGTGTTTTTTAAACAGTTGTAAGAGGGCAATTAATGGATTATTGCAGTATTTGAACAGACTGAGTGAAGATGCAGAGTTTGGGGATTGTTTGGGGGATAAATTAGTATCAAACATAAAAATGAAACAAAAGGAAAAACAAAGCAATTTTAACTCAAAGGAAAACAAAAAGTACAAGTCATCATAATATACAAAAGAGTTGTAGTCTTAGAAACTCTTAGAGACAGTTCTACCCTATCCTGTAGTGTGACTGTGAGTTGAAATCAACTCACAGTGAGCGTCATGTGAGAGTGAGAGTTGGTTCTCACAAAAATGATGACTATATTGGGAAGATGTGAGTAAAGAAGTGAGTATGAGAGAAGGCAGTTGAACCAAGGTCAGGAGTGCGATAAGTGCGATGACTTCACTTTCCATAGTGGTTGTTAAATTAAACAACACATAAAACTAAAAATTTAAGAAACAGTGAACTAATTTTGCTATTTAAAAATGAAAATAAAATGCGAAAATCAGCAGCTAGAAAAAGTTGATGAACATTCTGCTGAATATCCAATACTTGGCATATAGTTGACATTCAAGGATTGTTTATTGAATTGTGCTGATAGGTAAAAAAAAATATGTATAAACTTTTGTATGTGCCCAAATCCAAACACCCTTTTCAAATATTAGAACTGCTGGTTAAGATTTCCCCCCTTCTGTTTAGCCAAAGAATCTATGCTGCTTTCTGAATTACAACACAACAGAAATTTTCTTATTGTTTTTTAAATTCCTGACCTCCAAGTAGTGACCTCATTCTCATGGACTCATTCTCATGCCGACTCTTATTTCCCCAATTAAACAACACCACCGCCCCTGGACGTTTCACCAGCAGGGAATTTGATAACACTAGTGATAGGCCCCAGTGAAGATTGATAGTCTCAAAGACTCTCTAGAGCAGTTGGACTCTCTCCTATGGAGTCACTATGAAAATAGACTAAACAATAGGCTAACCAGCTCCTTAGAAGAAATCAAAACCTCACATGTAAACTTTGTTTCATTCAGTGGATTCAATGTGAAAGATTTGAATCCTAACTTACAACTCAGAAGAATGTTTAAAATATTTTTTCAAAAGGTAGCTGAACCTTGGTGGTGCAGTGTTTGTGTGCGGAACTGCAGCCCATGGGGTTGGTGGTTCAAATTCAGCAGCAGCTCTCTAGGAGCAAGGCTGGGTTTCCTACTCCCCCCAGGGCAGTGATGCGGGAAAATATTTTTTTAAATGTATAAATCAAAACAAAAGTAAGTAATATTAAACATATGAAGTTTCTTGCTTGCTCTTTATATATGAGTGTGGTGCACATGTGTCTACACAGACACACACATACATGCATGTATATATAGCTTATAGGCGAGACATTCTGTTTATATTAGTGTAAGGTAGATATTTTTTAAAATTCAAGTTTAGGTGAGCCCCGGTGGAGTAGTGGTTGTGTGCAGGACTGCGGCCCACTGGGATGGAGGTTCAATTCCAGCTCACAGGAGCAAAGGATGGGCCTCCTACTCCCGCTACCAGAGGGCAGTGATGCCTAAAAAAACTAAAAAACTAAAAAAAGAAAATTCAAGTTTAATTAAATTCAAATGCAAAGTGTAGATAATTTAAATGTCTATAAACTAGCCAAGCCTTAAAGAGTAATAACTGAATTCTCATTTGGAAAGAATATGCTGGTAAAGTCCTCTATTCTGTCTTTGTACCCTTTAATGGCAGGAACATATTTAAATCACGATAAGTAGGCTGAAAACAATACTGTTTTAAAGCTCCCCAGTTCATTGAACTGAGTAGTTAGTAAAATTACATCCATTTATTCAGTAAATATCTACTGAGCAAACCTACCAGGAGCCAGGCACTGTTTGTGAGTCTTTAAAATATAGACTAGCTGCAGTCTAGCTATTTTCCTTCCTTTTCTTTAAAATAAACATTTTTTTCTATCTTATTTTTCTTTAAAACACTACAAATCTTGGAAAACAAAAACATCTGTGTATCTAACATTCGAGTAACATTACTTAACTACAAGATAAATTCTCGTGTACACAATTGTATAAAGTATGACCCACCTTTGACTTCTTTAAATACAAAATTCTGATACATTATAAAATTGGTGAGCATTATCTGATATACAATTGGTCTCCAAACCAGTCCTGCTCACAAAACTCACTGCCATCAAGTGGATTCTGATTCACAGAGAACCTGTAGGACAATATTGACTGCTTCTGTGGGTTTCTGAGACCATCACTCTTTATGGGAGCAGAAAGCTTCCTCTTCCTCGCGTGTTTTTCATCTATCAACCTGGTGGTTAGCAGGCCATGCTAATCCACTACACTTCCAGGACTCCTTTAGTTTTGAATAAGGAACCTTTTATTCCCTCTTTAGAATTCATCCCTCTGTCAATACAAAAAGTTGATGGAACTATTGACTTTGGGGACTGGACAACTCTTTAGCGGAGGGGGGAGTTGCTCATGTGCACAGTAAGACGCTCAGCAGCACCTCTCACCTATACCCACCAGATTCCAGTACTAGCACTCTCTCCAGTTATGATGAAAAACATCTCCAGACATTGTTAAAAGTCCCCTGGGGAAGAGGCAATACTGCCATCCCCCTCCCTCTGCTGAGAACCACAGCCTCAGGGAAGCTCTTCAAGAGAGGGAGGGTCATTGCTGGCTGGCGAGAAGAGCAGATAATCTGATCACTGCTTGCTCTTAATACAACTTTAAATTTCTTTGTAATATAGTGTCTACTGAAATACACATCAACCTTCTTAAAACTACTGGTTGATTATCTTTTTGTATTAATTACCTAGTAAATCCCTGGGAAGTTTTGATTTGATTTGCCAGGTTGTTTTGAATGTGTTTTAAACACAATGGAAAACCCACCATTGGGAATTCATTAATGAAAATAGCTGATTCAGGGCTGAGCCCCGGTGGCGTAGTGGTTGTGCGCGGGACTGCAGCCCACTGGGACGGAGGTTCAGTTCCAGCAGTGGGGCTGGGCCTCCTACTCCCACCACCGGAGAGCAGTGATGCCCAAAAAAGGAAAAAAAAAAAAAAAGAAAATAGCTGATTCAAAATATCCTTGTGTCTGGCGACCTTTTATTCTTTTGGTTTTAAAGTATAGAATGACTTTTGAATATTACTTGAACAATTGAAAATGCTGCAGAGGTAAACAGTTAAGACTTTGGAAATAAAATACAATAAATAATAGATACGATTTAGTGGATTATAAAAATAACAAAAGACAATAAATAGATAAATAAACAAATCACAGACATCTGGGAACCTTGGAAGACATAAAATGCAGAGAGTGTTTAAGACGAATTGGGGGTATTAAGTGATTAGATTCATGGGCTGAGTGGAGGAAGCAAGGAGAATTAAAGAGCTCATTATGAAAAACCTCAGTCTAGAAGACCCTTTTTCTTCACCAGACCACAGGCTCCTGAAAAAACACCACCCCTTCATTTACAACATAAGCCTTATTTTTCAGGAAGCCAAAAATAACCACCCATATGATTTACTCCAGAAACAAATAAGAAGCCAAGTAAATAATTAGGGGCCAAACAAAGACTTCAAGAAGTAA